>JAVQJG010166532.1:0-27156 GCA_036024015.1 Craterocephalus amniculus
ACGATATTAGAGACTGATTAATTTATAGTTAGGCCTTCTCACCTTGGCCTAAAATCAAGTAAATATTAAGGTGGGTGGTGCTCCGTTGGCTTTTTATAATTAGAGGAGGCATTTAACGCTACATGATAGATTCGGGCCTAAGTGGTGTCTCTGGCGTTAAAGCTAAATTAAACTAAATTACCAAATTTAAATCCTCATCTAAACTTAATATCATCCAGCATATCATCAGGAAGATTTGGATTATTATTTGAATTTACTTAGACCCAAATTTTTAGAAACTGTTCCTTACCTCCTTCATTCATTTCATGTGAGTAGGATCATCATACACACATATCTGCATGATTTAATTCCATAATTTTTCAGACAACCTTCTCATTCATTTATCTTCATCCATCTGCTTGTCTCCTGCTGTTTGCCATTACTGTTAATAAATGTGTGTGATCATCTTAACCGCAGTCGTCATTTTCTGAATGTATAATTTCTCGATTATTCAATCTGACAAGAATTAAAGATTTAAGAAACTGATTTATTAGGTTTTCTCACCTTGGCCTAAACATCAAAATCCAAGTAAGGGTGGGTGGTGCTCCTAGGCTTTTTATAATTAATAGAAGCATTTAACGCTACAATACATACATGTATATATAGTATATATGCCATTGCCATTTTTGGTTTTTGTTAATGGTTTTCGGTGGTGCCCAATGATTGATGCTTTTCATTTAATAGTTTAATAATTTCCTTGAGCATCAACAACTAGTATTGGAAAGTAAGTGATAATACAAATAATTAAAGTATCTTCTACCACTCTCCAACCGGGTGCTCTTGTTAGCTACTCTTACTATCAACGGAAGTGGCCAGTTGCTTGACAATATCTGTAGGGAGAAGGCCAATGCAGCTCTGTTGTGTGAATTTTAAATTCATACAATACCAGCTAGCACAACTCATACATATGAGATTTTGTCATTTTGATACAAATATCAAACAAAAAGCATGCTTGACGACATTATAATTTCTAATTAATAAACTGATTTATTCACGTGTTCATATAGCTGATACGGCTTTAGTACCTTTCTCATGCCCATCACTGCTTTGCTGTAGAAGGTTCTCGTTCCTGTTTTACTCACTCAAAAGGATTCACACATCCTTACTCTTTCTCTTCTTGCCTCTCTGTCTCTCCCTATCTGCCCTGTCTCTCTCCCTTCCTCTGTAAAGGCTGACTAATGACACTGTTCCAGATGGCAAGCCTACTGTGCATGTAAGCGCATGTGCTGGCTAGGTTTGAAAAGGATATTTCATCTTTTTCCTTTGACAACAGAACCAGTCCAGTCAGCAAAGCTAACCATCTCCCATCTCACTCCTCCACTACACGCTGCACAGCTTAGTCTTGGCCTACATTCTCCCCCTCACCCCATTTAGACTCACACTCTTATCATTATTTTGCACTCTTCCTTTCTGTACTGTCTCCTTTCACTGTTATCCTTTTATTCTCCTCCTACCCTGCTTCTGCCTTGCTGTTTTGCCTCTTGATCTCCATGATTGTTTTCAATTACTGTTTTTTCCACGAGCTTGCTTATGCAACACAAATAAAAAGTAATCTTTTGAAAAGTCAATAAAAAGAAAATAAAGGAGAAGGCCAATTTTCATATTGCATTATAATAATGAAATGCTAGGCAGTTCCCCATTTCTATCCTATAGGACATGATCTTCTTCTACATGTAGGCTGTAAAATTATTTTTTAAGATGACTCCTCTTATCAATAAGCAAGGTTTAAAATCTTAAACTTCTCAAACTGGATAACCCCTGTCCAAAAAAGTTAAAATTCTGTGTAAAAGTACTGATTTTCAGATGTCATCATCTCATATTTTATTCCCAAAAGAACGTAAACAACATGTCAGATGCTGAAACTGAGATATTTTATCATTTCATGGAGAATAAGCCCTTTCAAAATGTCTCATGAAACTAATGGCAGCAACAGACAGCTGGAAGGTAATTGGTGCAAAAAAACAACTGGAGTAGCATTTGACAACTAACTGGGTTAATTAAAAACAGACCAGTAGCATGGCTGTAAATAAAAGAAGCATTTCAGGGAGGCAGTTAACATCACTTACATCATGAAGGGGGCCCACAAAAACTGAGTTTCCTCAGGACTCAGACACAGAACTTACTTTGTCAGGGATTACTTACCAACTTTTGGCAGTGGAACATAGACAATGATATTATCTGCTGCTGCATAGTGTGGAAAAACAAAATCTACAGTAGCGCATGGAGAGAATTGCTCACTATAATCTCCCAAAACTAAGTGACATTTACTCAAGCTGTCCCATTTATCTCTTCTTGAGGAACCCCCTGTACATAGAACAACGTGAGATATGTGCAGTACAGAAGATGTTTGCAAACACTAGGAAGCAGCAATCCTAACATGTAGCTTAGCTTATGAATGGGGAGAAACTCCGCTGAGAGACTCGATCAAGCAATGATTCAAAATAAACCAGTTCAAATCCCAAGCAATTATATGTTAATGTAACAACACCATGAGAACAGCATAACAACACCATGAGAACAGCACAGCCCATTTTAGAATTTTTACCTATTTCTCCACTTCAAGCAAACTACACAAATAAGATGTCATGAAAGCAGGGACTCTGCTCTTTACAAAGATGTCTGTCTCATCACTGTGGGACAAACGCTCTGGGAGCCATCAGCCACAATCAGAAATCATGTCTTACTTTTCCTGTTAGGTGATGAAAAGTTTTATTCCAGCTCTAAAAGAAAATGTCCACTAATGTGTTCTCCTTTGAATCTGCCTTTGTTTGAATTCAACGAGGGAAGTCCTGGTGGTTTCTATGGAGATCAAGGGACTTTTATGGTGAAGTATTTACTTTCCCATCATATACTATCTTGGGATTCACTTCTTTCTGTATTTGACTCTATTGACTCTTCCATTCTATTGCCTATTGGTAGAGCGGTCCATTATCAGCATCAGCAGATGGCTTCCAGAGATATTTACCTACATTAACATTAAAAGCACCAGTGAAGGTTATTTTGACACCCTTCTGATGCAGTTTTAATGAATTATGAATAAAAAGGTAACATTTACAGAGGCCATTTTTTCCCTTTTGAATCTTATCTCTTTTTTTAGCTCCCATGTTAAAAACGCCAACTTTACAGCAGATTTAAACATGTTTACAGCCTGGTACAAAAAACCATTTTAGGTTTGAAATGTCAGATTTACCTTCATGACAACTGTGGAGGGAGTGAAAAAAATTCTAGCGCCTCCATTTAGAACTTATTCAACCCTAAAGTTCCTCATTAATTGTGGGCGTGTCCTTTTGATTGATAGGTGCCAGATATCCGGGAAAACGAGGCCTAGCGTAGCACAACCGCGGTTTTTAGCCGCTAAAGGCGCTTCATATCTTTATCCAGCCTTCCTCCGTTAGTTGGTTAGCTACTGTTAGCTGCAGGTTAGCTTTGTTAGCTCGTAGCTCGGAGTTTGATGGCTGTCAATCATCCCTCCTCACGCTCTCAGCCCCCCTCCTCACGCCTTGTCGTCGGCCATTTTTGGGCTTTCCGGCAGTCACGAGACTCGTTAGGATGCCAAGATGGCGGAGGAAGGAACCGCCCAATGAGCTTCTTTTCAGCTCATCAGAATCCTATGGGTCACGTGGTTTCAGGGTTTGTCCATTATTTTTACAGTCTATGGTTTAAATGGAGAACTGATACAGAATCAAATCGTCAAATCAGAGTCAGAATCGAATTGAGTTGCTGTAAGATTCACATCCCGACAAATGACTGAACTTTAGTTATGTGTGCAGATGCAGGATGCGAAGGCTTAAATGATGCATGTGGCTGGGAAATCTTTTTCTTAACAATATGAGGTTTTATTACAGTTTAGTTCTGTTATTAGTGTTAGTTTAGTAAAGTGCCATTATGACGATGGGGATCACTTTATTAGGCCCACTTTGCCAGTACCGGGTTGGACCTGTTTTACCTTAGAACTGCCTTTATTCTTGGTGCCATAGATCCAAATTTCCCCCATTACACCACCAGAAGCCTGAACCACTAAAATGTCTGGTAGATGCATGCTCTAATGACTAACCTGAAGTTCTGACCATATCTGCTTGAGTAAATACATCCTGCCGTGTGATTGGATGATTTGATATTTATGTTAACAAGCATTTGAAAAGGCGGACCTAACAAAGTAATCATTTTGTATTTCGTTTATTTTTCATTACAGAAAGAAAATCCTACTTGCTCTGTTGCGGTATAATGTGTATATTGACAGGTTTATCATACTTAATCACATTAAGTGTGTTTTGTTGGCTTCAGCCTGCATACATTCAGCATGTGAGCACACAAGAAGCCATTCATGTGCACAAGAAGGAAGAAAGAAGTCAACTTCAAGAAAGAAGAAATGTGCCGATATTTTCAAATGTCCATGTGTGAAGCCACAAGCTCCTCTGCGGCTGTGGGAAGCCAGTGAGAAACCAGTGGCATAATTGCCTAATGCTTGTGTAACAAGAGGCACATTACAACCCCAGGAGGCCCAACCCGACTTGAAAGAACCAGAGGCTGGCACTAAAGAGGGCTTCCACCCCCCTTTGTGTTTTCTTTTCCTTTTTTTCCCTTGCCATCAAGCTTAGTCCCAGAAAATATGATAGATGTAACTAAAGCTTATGCGTTTGAATAATCCTTCAGGCCTGTGTTGATTTCTCTTGCTTTCCCGAACACACAAATATGTTTTTTTTTTACTTCATCTGCTCACACGGTAACAACCAAACTTAGCTCATCATATGGTAATCTTCATACCCCGACCTGCTACAACAGGTATAACAACCCTCAGCAGAATAAATACGCAGGTTTGACAAAGTGACACTTTTCCTCTGCTGAGCTCACCGCAGGTTTTATTCATGGAAGCGAGATTAGGGAGGTTTACAACAGGCTGCGCTATGTGTGTATGACAGAGTGTCATTCAGCTGCAGGTTGGAGGGAAACGCAAAGCCACCGTGTAGACAACTCTACTGTGGTGGTCCTCTTTCTTCTCTCCATAACTTATCCCACACACACACAAACACATACGCGCGCCAGTCCTCCAATCAGCACACAACCTTCGTCAATTCATCATGGGACAGCTCTAGTTACGCATATGCAGCCGGCACAAAATCTATTCGCCTCTCTCCATAAAATGTCCAACTGCAAGCTGAACCTGCCCTCGATCCTCAGTAATGATGAGAAGCCGCCGTTTAAAACATAATTCTCAATCCTTGAAACCTTTGATATTCCCTACATCTCCTCATCGAAGACATTTAAAGAGCTTTGAAAGATTTTTTTCTCCCCGAAGGCATAAGGCTATGTATGGCCCGATGCTGTTTGCATATGGCTGCGTGAAGGTTTATGGAGCTCCAGCTGATGGGCACATGTTAAACATGGAGCCCCGGTAGGCATGAGATTCACACTTCATCCTGTACGGGGAGGAATATAACCGAAACACATGTACAAACACTTCACATCATCTAAACTGAGCACATTATGGTGCCTTTTCAGTCACACACAAAGCTTTCCTGTGTAGGGCTGAAAAACCAGACAAGAAGGCTCTGGTGCTCATGTACAGAAAACCCTGGTAAATAGTGATAGTCCGCTCAGATTTTCTATCTGTGCTTAGAGAAAATAATTATTTATTTATTTTTTAGCTGAGTATTTTTCTCTGAATAATGGCTTTTCTCTGATCTCTATCATTTCATCTCAAATATTACTGAACATGACTCTGATTTCCCATCTCCTCACCTTTTCCTCTTTCCTTTATTATCTGTACTGTTCTTGCTGCAAAGCCCCGCTCACCCCCCGTCTCGTCTTTCTCCACATGTGCTTCTCCCTCTCCTAATCTCCCCTCTTCTCTGCAGGATGTTTTGAAACATTTTCTACATCTGCTCTCTCCTGTTCCCCACTTCCCTTTTTATTTTGGCTTCTTGCTGCTGCCACTCTGGTCAGCTCGCACAATGCTGCGGAGCATTTCCTGCCACCAGGGCTGCAGGAAAGAGGCAGCGCCGCTCCGTTTGATGTGCCATCTCCTCTAATTCTTTACACCTGGGCTGTATTCTGTGCAGATTTCTGCTGAACAGAAGCCCTGCTGTATCCAGTCCTTCCATCCTTGAACATCCCTCAGTTTCTCCATGTGTTTTTTTTATGTATAGTTTACTTTTTAGACTACTGCAGAGGGGAGAAGTTCTGCTCCATGGACTCACAGAGGGCGATTGTGTCAGGAAAATGTCTTTTTGATCTTTTTTCCCCGCTAATAAAACCACTTCACTCTGTGAGATTTGGCTTTCATGTTTTTGATTTTTACCCCCCATCATCATAATCGTGTTGCGTTTTCTTCTTTTTCACCGTCAGTTGTCGGTGCCTGCAGCTGTTTAGATGGCAGCTCGGTGGTCAGAAGTTTTACCTTTCAGTTATATGAATGCTGTATTTTCACAGCACTGTCTGTTTAGATTTGTGGTTTGTCAGGAGCGGGGCCTGCAGGGGCCACTTCCTCCCCACTGTTCCTGTTGGGGATAAAGAGTGTTATAGTTATAGGAGTGGGACAGTAAATTAAGTTTTTTTTGCCCAGACAACTGTGTTCTTAAACAGCACTGTTTTATGCTAAAGCTTAATGGAAGCATTATCCTTCCCATGCCGAAGCTACAGGTTCCTTCCTTTTAGCCTCATTAAGGCCCATTTATGCTCCATTAGGTACATGAATAGGGACGTCCATCTCATCATAGGTGGTCATACTACATGCATCTTTTACTGTATGTTGCCATGGTTGTTAAGCCAGTTCCTCCACTAGCCGGCAGTGCTGGGTTCAGAGTTTATACTGCGCTCCAGTTGTCCTCAAAACTTGGAATTACGAGATAATCTTGCCAAAAATGATGAGGAAATCTCTTCATAATTTGCAGAGGACCTTGGCTGGGCCCCATACCATTATTAAAATCCTTTAAAGTACATTTTGTGTCTGTTAGGTCTGTTATATAAACAACAGCTTTTCTGCTTACTCCTGAAAAACTGCATCCATATGTTCAGTTTATTATTCAGTTATCACTAAAATTGGCCGAGTTTTGTTGCAACGCCAGTAAACTGGTAATGATGTCACTTTACTCTCACCCTCCTGGAATTCCAAGACAACTGAGACGCACCATAACTTCCTCGATCCATCGGTTTCAGGCAGCGTTTGGCGGCGGTAAAGCACCAACATGAAGTTGTCTCCAAACGTCCAAACATGCCTGAAAGACTCGCATAGACTTTTTAAAAAGTTCATCCGATTTCTAAAGTTGTTGTACTCATCTTTATTCTTCTTTTGCTTCCTGTTCTTCTTTTCCTCTGGTTTGTTTCTTTCCCTGGTCCAGTGTTGGAAAAAGCTCCGTTCAGTTAGCTAAGTAGTTACTGATCCATCACAGTGACCGTACTCACCAAGCAAAGAACTTTTTGATCGAGCCAGCATCAAACCATGGTCACATAGCAAGGGTCTTATGTAATAACGCGTTTCACAGCGTTATGACTGCATTGCTGTGTTTTCTGAATGATCCTGGATTCACAGAACACACAAACCTGATTGTTAAGCCCTAATCTCATGTCCTCACCAAGGCGACATCTCAGCATCCTGTCAGATGTTGTCTGCAGCCGTCCTGCGTTTACTTTTATTCCATACCTGCATATTTTCTGCTTTTCCTTTCCCACCTTTTTCTTCTCCAACTCAACCCTTTCACTGTTTTCACCTAAGCAGATGAGTTTTCTCCCTCATGTCACTTCCTCAGCCCGAGGGGGAGAAAGGGGAAAACTCCCATATAGACATGTTACTTTGTGTAAATACACTTGGAGGGCTGGATGAATTTGAGATCCGCTTTAGAATTATAAACACTGGCTCTGCAGCCATCCACACAGGAGGAAGAATTAGCTGGTGCAGGAAGCATGTGTGCCCCAGATTAATGTAATTATTTTATGCTGTTTTTCCTTTCTGACATAAAAGTATTTGGACACTATCTCATGACAAAGTGGCTCTAGTTCTGTGGTTTTGGTCACAACCAGGAGCTTTGGAATTGTTCTCAAAGCCCGACTTCTCTCTGTGCGAAGCGCGTGATGTGGACTGAAGTTTGGGTTTCCGTCATGCCGAGGCTTCCAGCGTGGCGTCACATTTGGCTTCATGCTGCCTTTTGTTTGGCGGAAAGATATTTGCACAAAATGTTGTTTAAGGTCAAGAAAGATGTTAATGAGCAGGACCTACTGTTTTAGCTATCTGATTACATGTTTGTTCAGCCTGTCTCCTTAACCTGTAGCATGCGTTTGCCTAATCAAATATGGCCGCCGTTGCCCTGGCTTTGTTTAGGGAAGCTTTTATTCTTTATCCATAAGAAAGATTGAGCCTTGATATCTAATCTTGTTGCTTTAAACATTTGTCAGAATTCAATAATTGCTGTAAACAACGTGTAATCAGCTTCAGAGAGCTCTGCCAGAGACTTTCATTTCCAAAGATAAAAATGAGCATCTTCAGAAAAACACAAAAACATTTCTGTGTGTACTAATGTGATCCAGCTTGGTAACGCCAAACCATTTTATCAATATGGAGTGGAAAAAAGCAGCAGCGGTTCATGCTGTGGGATCCATAAAATGAGCCTAATTTTATAGCTCTATAAAACACTCTCCTTGTAGGAGCACGAATTGAACAATTTATGTGCAGGAGAAAATCACGGTGAATGCTCTGTAGCCTGGAACCATCATCGGTAAAAATACCTTACTTTTTTTGCCCTGCGTGTGATCCTGATGGCATGTTAGTGATGATACTTTATCACTCAACTTTTTAGATTTAAAAGGAAACGTGTTGCATGTCGGATGATTATTTCTTATGTTCTATCATTTATTATCAGATCATTGGTTTTTCTTTGAGGCTTTGTCTTTAAAGGTCCTGCAACAAGCTTCAGATCTCCCTCTGGCAAAACGGTTATTTTCTTTTAGTGGAAAAGGTGCATTGAAGTACGAGCCTGTCCTGCTTTAACTAGATGAAAAAGACCTCGTATGACTGCGCGCCAGATCCTTTTCTTCCCCGTCGTGTTTCCTCCTGCAGACAGTTGTGAATAATCTCTTGCACGCATGTGTTAAGCGATTAATTAAAGATAAGGACTCTCACATTAAAATGGCAGTTGGATTACGTCATTGTGAAATTACTTGGTTGGGGACACAAATCTGGTTTCAATCAGCGGTGGGAGGAATGCTGCACGGCATTCCCTTCACACCTCTGCATCAGGAAACCGCGGCTAAAACTCTGCCTGACATGTTTGATAAAAGCAGCTTTATGCTGATTTTTCAGAGCAGGGAAGACGCATCCAGAGTGGAAATGGAGGAAGTGATTTCGCAGGTTTCATGAGGGAAATAGTGTCTTTAAACTCGCACATAGACACGCTGATGGCTCATAGTTTCAGCAGCAACCTGAGCAGCGAGTGCATCGTAGAAGCGCTCCGACCAGCCAATGCACACACACAAACCTGTCAGCAATTTTCAGCAGCAACTAGAAGTCCAATTGTTCTCAAGTAAGGATCCAAGGTACCTTTTTTCAGCAGATCCATTGCAGATGTACCTACTGTATGAAGGAATCCAATGAGTCAGTGTCCCTGTTACCCAGGAATGTTCCATGCTTAGAGCTACATGCAAGCAGAAGCAGAGAAGTGCGCAGATAAAGCTAAACAGACCGAGCTAAGTGTGTGTGTGCATGTGTGTGTGCGCGAGGCAAAGCAGAACAGAAGCCGAGGCGATGAGGACAACATCTGTGCATTTCAATAAATGGCCCTGCCGGTGCCGTAAGCCAGGATAAAGTGCAGAGTACTTCAGGCTGAAATGGAAGTTTGAAGTTTTATCAACACGCGGACTGATGTGCAGCCAAGATTATTTGATATGCAGCTTTAAAAATACTTCTTGATATATTGTGTTAATAAATGAATCCATCATGCGATTGGAACTATGGAGTTCTCCACAACGTGAATTATGAGACATAACGATCGATTACCAGTTTGAAACTTGTATTTGGAGCTTTAACAAGAAAATGGCTTAGAAAAGACAGACCAACGCTTAATGAGTGGTCTGACATCATCTACAATATTTATGTTAAGGAAAGAAATACCAAATCAAACCGATATCTTTGAAGAGAACTGGTCCAAATGGCTCAGATATGTGTCAATGATGAGACCTGATTTTGCATAGAATATTAAAATCATACTAGTCCCTTTACTAAGACTTTTTTAATGTATTTTTTCTTTTCTCTGCTTCCACAAAGTATCATTACACTTTAAGGACAACATGCTTATGTCTGAATCAATGTTTACATTTCCTCCCTCTGTCTTGTCATGTCAAGTTTTGTTGTGAAAACAAATAAAAAGTAAATATAAAATAAAAAGAAACTGGTACTTGGGAGTTCCAGGAAGTACATGTATCTGAAGGCAGATACATGAAGCCAAATGAAGAATCTTCTCAGTCCTCACACATGGCTTTTCTTGTAACATTGTGGTCTGATGCAATAAGCAGATTTTGAATAAGTTCATGATGAGCCCATAAATTACAGCGGCCAGACTGACATCTCCAGCGGGCCATCATGGGGAGCACATGTTACCCGGTGTCTTCATGTCGAACACAGGCCGACTTTAGAACCGTGGAACTTCACTGACATGTAAACTGTACAGGAGATAAATGACTCCTGTAATTAAGATATGTTGAAATCAAAGTGCAAACACTGAGTTTTGCTGTACACCATGTCGCTGTAAACAGAGGGCCGTCTTTCTCTTTACTCCTTACTATCATGTACCGCCGTCAGCAGGGTGGTACGAGCTCCAGCTAATCCTCGCTCATATTGTATATAGAAGTAATAGTTTCCTCCTAAGATCTTGTGTAAATATGATATAATTGGTCGAGTATGACTGTCTTTAAAGTGCAATCAGCCTAATGAATAACAGGCTTCTGTTGGGAGCAGCGGTGGAGATGAGTAATGCTGCGAGGAGAAAAAAGAATAGCTGGTTGAGTTTTTGCCATGGGAATTTGTCAGCACATCAAAAGCAGCATTTTTTGTTTACTCGGCTCGGTGTCGGCGAGGGGGGTGTATCAGAGGAGCCGTCCCTGGCATGAAACAGCCGCATTGACATCGTCTGATGAGTCTGGAGCATCGTTGTTATTTTGTGTTCAATCCTTTTTGGAAAAATACAAAACACCAGAGATTGAAAATGATTTTAGAAGCAATGCTTCTGCTGACTCGTCATTTTCCCCTCTCACTCCGCGAGCTGCTCTGTGTTTTGATTCAGAGCCTTAATTACCATAATTGGTAGATGCAAATTAACAGCAATTGGACTTGACTGCAGCCATAAATCCACAGCTCAGGAGTCAACGAATTTCTGGCATTCAGAGCAGACCACTGTAGGTAGGGGTGCTTAACCTACTAAGTAATTGCAAGTTTCATGAATCATAATACTTATGAATTCCCCCTTGGCACACGCTGGTCCCCTGTGGGACCGGACGCTAAGTCTTGGGAGTGGTGGCACACTGATGGAGAAGCCACTGTGCAACTCTCCACAGCAGAAATACCATGAAGGAGTAACTGGGTGCTAATGGTTTTTAGTTAATAACTTACGAAGCCTCAGAGAAAGAACATGAAAACCTCAATTAAATGTTGTCTTTTTTTAGATTTATAGATGAGTGATACTTAATATGTTGGTCTCCAGTATATTGGTCGTTTCTTTCATTTGAAGAAAAAGAGCCAAAACACATCAAGATGCGATTGTACATGCTTTATGCTCCATAAAACCCAGGAAAAAAGCTCAACTTGGCCGAATTAAGCCAGATATGTCAATGAAATCCCTCCTCAGTACGTTTGTTGTATCAGGGCAGTGGGAGCGCTGGGCCCCAATCTCTTTCTACACACACACCAGCGTCCACATGCACACACATTCAGATATACTCTGTTGAATATGTAAGCAGACATGTATCATATGTGATTGTTGGGGAAATGGAGTGAAAAACAGGCCTGGGGTTGTGGGTTAAGGCTGCGAGTTTCAAAAAATGACGAGATCCAGAAGCCAGTGGCGCTTGGTATTACCCTGCTGCTTCCTGCCCTGTTGGCCTGGGGCCGGGGTAAAGGATGGAGTGGAAAGTGGAGGGAGGTTGGGAGAGAAAGGTGGAAGAGCATTTAGAGCAAGGAGCCAGGATACAGCGTGGCCCACAGCATCCTGAGCAGCAGGCTTCAGCTCAGCTCGCTGCTCCCACACGCCTACCATCGGGCCCGGAGCCTTAACCAGATCCCACTGCGGTTTGTTTTACAACCTTGAACCACAGTTAGCCATCAAACCCTCGCCGTTGTAATCAGCCTCCTTCAGTATTCCACTTTCACTCTTCAACAAACCTCTTCACTTATTTACCCACCGGCTCTATTTAATATGATACTTTATCTGTGTAGCAGTGTTTATGTGTGTTCACTTTATTTTTCTTGCAATCACTCCTTCCGATCATGCAACTTCTGGATGTTAGTTCAAAGTGTTCTTCAGCAGGAAACTAAATCCTCGCCGGGTGCAGCTAATAGCACCGTGGCATGCAGGCGCTTCTGCATGAGTATTTTCCTTGTTTATTAGTTAATATGTTTGCATTAGCTAATGTGTGTTACATATAGGTCCAGAGGGCTCCTGCTCACATCCCAGATCTGCTTCATCGTAGCCAATCAGCATAAATCATAACTGATGCTCTGCCCAGCACATGCAGGCACCCAAAGAATGCAAAACACAGGAACAGAACATTCGGATAATCGCCCGTTTTTAGATTTATCCGAATATCTGTGGTTCAGAGGCATCTGGGACATCATTATGTTGTTTTGAGTGATGAAGCACGAGCGATTTGCTGTTTCCATGTACTGCATTTTGAACGGATGATGCTGCGATGTCTTCACTATTCTGTGCTTGAATAGGGTGGAGGGTTTGACTCGGGCCTTAATAATGCTGGATCTCAGCCCTCATATTTGAGCTGTGATGCACAATCGACCCAGTGGCTTTTCAGAATCAAATCTGGGTTTAAATTGTATCAGAGGGAAGAGGGAGAAATGTTTTTTAAAATAATAGCCATGAACGCTGTGAAACAGAACATTCTTACTGCAAAGCTTTTGATCCCTTTTTTAAATAGCAGAATTTTGTCATAAAAAATAATGTTTCTGTGGTCTTTTCCTGCAATTAAAATAAGGTTGGCTCGGGAACAAGGGCAAAGCTAAGTACTAGTGCTTGCGAAAAATTCCCCGTTTTCTCCCTCTTTCTCTCTCTCTCTCTCTTTTACCCCCACCCCTTTCCTCATCTGTGAAAGCATGTGATTTATGACTTATTTTTATTTTCCTCCATATTTTCCACATAGCAGACTATCTTAAAATGACATGTGACCCAGCAGAAGTGTGTGTTCCACCTGCGTCGCTCCGTATGTGTTAGTTCGTCCTCGTACACGGTGGGCAGAGGGAGTTCTGTGCTTTTCCAAGGCATTCTTTGATTCCTCTTGGCCAGGCAGTGTGGTCTTCACATGACCAATCAAATATGTCAAACCGCCAGTGTTTTCCCCCCACATGTACAACAAGAAAATCTGGCTTCAATTATTATTGCACCCCAAGGGGAACTTCCAAAATTCCTCCCCTCCTCATTTGTCAGAAATGAAGCTCTCTAGTTTCCTGCGATTTGCTGAAATATGTCTTTTGATATTAAATCACACCGTTTTCCACTGGTTGCATGACCAAGACAAATGTTTATCATATTTATTTATGTCATTGGAGATGACCCTGCATCTCAGCAATGCTGAGACTTGGCTGCAGACTACCATGTTATTGTGATTATGAGTAAGAGAGTCTCCTAAATAAGCTAAAGTTAAGAGATAATTTGGAAAGCATATGAGGTAACTGTGGTTTGTTTAATGTGAAAAATACGGTTTGGGGTTGGAGAGGGTGATGGAGGTACTGTTACAAAAACCCTAATGAATCTAGACTGACACATCCCACCCAAATCTTACAGAGCTCTTAGTTTGATTTGTACTATGCTCTGTTGATAAATGCGGTTCCAAATGTTGATTAAAGATCTGTTTCACTTGTTTGTATGTCAACAAATCCAGATAAATCCAGTTATGCACCTCTGATCTCCCAATTGCCATTGTTTTTGTACTTGGTGCTCATTGTCATAACATCATGCTCTTGCAGAGGACTTCTCAGAGTGGCTGAGGAAGCGAAATGCTATCTGAAAATTGCCATTGACGTTGCCGAAACAAATAAAGCTGCTCATGCTGCCGCTACATCTGTAGCCATTTTAAGCCTTTATTTATACCATTTAAGCTCTCATTTGAATTCACCAGCACAAATAAACATATCATAACGAAGCGAAAGCCCTGACGTCATATGCAGATGTTGAATTTTGATTATTCCTTTTGCCTCATGAATTCGTCAGGATCTTGTCTCTCAAAGAGCAAAATAGATTACATCATTTTTTCTTGGCGCTCATTGAACAGCGCTCCCTCGACTGTAGCTGTTGAGCTGCAGACACAGCGCTGCCCACTCCTGACATATCTCTACATCTCCTCCACCATATTACAGCTTGTGTATACTGCAGAGCTCTTGTGTTTTTGCGGACAGAAATAGAAAGCAAAGGCAATAAGAGCCTCCGTCTCCAGACTACTGTTCCGTCCAGCCAAGGTTTAAGTAATGTTTACTGCAAATGATAAGCTGGCATAAAACAGGACAAAAGGCAAATGATTTCACCTGAGGCATGTGGGGTTATTTATCTGAGGTTTGCGGCTTTGATTTAGTCATAAATCATCCTGTAAGAAACATGAGCTACTAAACCACTAAAAAGGCAGGAAGACGTCGGTAGTGGGTCGGGCCCAGTGCCAGAACATCTCTATGGGTTCATTACCACGGACTACCTGGCCTACTTTGAGACCGATGTGCTTCATTGTAAGTGGAAAGGTAGAGCAGAGCCTGACCCATCATGACTGCCGCAGCGGTGAATGAAACTGGTCATGTTTGTTGGCATGTGCGCCTCCATTCACCTTATAAAGAGAACCATCAACCCATCTTTCATTCCTCTGCAGACGAGCGCTGAACCTGGGCATACTGCGTGACCCGGGGTCGGAGGTGGAAGATCGTCAGTATCAGGTCGACCTGCAGTCCATCAACATCGGAACTGCCCAATGGGAGCAGCTCAAGCCAGACAAGGAGGGCATCAAAGGAGGCGCATCCGCAGAAAATGAAAGGAGCTCCCAGAATCCTGCCCTGGAGTGGAACATGGCGAGCAGGTCAGCTGGCACCTCACTGGTTTTACATGCTAATGCTAATGCTTTTTAACTGTTTCAAAGGTGCCAATGTGCCATTTATGTCTGATCTCTTTTTTCAGCCCAGAGTGCTGAATAGTAATTTTTTTCTTTCTTTCTCTCTTTCTCTTCTACTGAAAAGAAACAGCGGTTTTGTCATTTGAACTACATTATCTGCCTGGCTCTCGGGTTGGCAGCATCACCACACTTGTAGCACTTTAATCCTGACCGAACTATCTCAGCAAATAGATGATTGATTACAGGTTTGCACATCAATAGGCTGCAGCAGATAAATGCCAGTGGCTGTGGTGATTCCCTGACTTACCGCAATATGAAAGCTTACACTCTGTTGGTAATGAACAAGTAAGAAAAGAAAACGCACAACAGATTACAAATGTGCCCAAAAGTTGCATGCAACTTCCAGTAATATTGTAATGCTTGTCTTCAAGACCTTATTAAAAAGCTGATTTAGCTCCGCATACAGCTTCTCCATTCACGGTAATAATTACAAATCCTCAGCAGCTAAAACAAGCACAAATGTAGCAGTCTGTTTGGCCCCGAATCCCGTTTTTCCACTCATGCTTTGAGAGGGAACAAGACCAAAAATCACAGGATCATGGGCAAGGAGTCCAGATTTGTTCCCTGTCAACTAAAAATAAGCCCAATGGAAGAATGCATTGCAAAATCAACAGAGGCCTGATTGAGGCTGCTCGCAGGTCACAGGGCTTCCAGCGAGGATAACTGAAATACGCACACCTTCCTCAGACAGACAGCCACCATCAAGTGTTTTCTCTGGTGCAGGTGCATGCTAAAAATCCTGCACGGTCATTATGAGAAGTTATGTTTTTCTTACTTTATGGAACAGGCACACATGCACACACTTACAAACAGATGCAGTGTGATGGTCTTTGGAGCGTTTCCAGGAAAAAAAGCAGACGGCTTCTTTGTTGGTGATACTGATGCCTGGGCCCTCTGCTCTCAGGCCTGCAATAAGAGGTTTTATTACGGCAGCTAGTAGAGATTTATGTATCAAGGATCCTTTTATTAAAGTCTCTTCTTCCTGAATGGGCTCTTGCTACTGTATATGTTCCCATAAAGGCAAACAATGCTCATGGAGCATTTAAAAGTCAAGTCCAAGTCAGTTACTTTACCTCTTCTTGGCGATGAATATTCTCTTATTTAGTTGTTCATATAAATGACAACAAAAATAATTAGTGAAAACATATAAATCTAAATATACAGTGCCTTGGACATTTTGCATCACTTTATGGTAAAAATATTTGCTTAAAACCCTGCAGGATACAATATGATTCTCATCTTCTGCCCTCTAATGGATACCAGGAAGTATAAGACTACATTACAATCATTTTTACATATCATACGGTTGGTAATAAATGGTATTTTTACAAGAAAAAAAGAAAATTTATTCCAACTCTTGTTAAAGGGCCAGAAAAGCCTTTAAGATTTATTTAAAAAAATAAATACATTAGAAAAGTACTTTTCTAACCAGTTTTTCATGGGTTTGACCTTAAAGGGTTCATTTGAGTCAGGTGTGTTGTAGCAGGGAAACAATGAAAACCTGAAGGACACTGACCTTTAAGGACACTGACCTTTAAGGACAGACTTTGGTGTAAAGGTATTGATCTTTGTCTGCTACTATGACCTCATGTACAAATAAGCTGCAGTATGCGAGTAAGGAATGTGTCTCTGTCCGTAGAAACAAGACTGTTGAAAGGCTGTGCTGGAAAAGGGCTGTGCTACTCTCCAGCCTCAGCCACCACCGAGTCATAAGCGAACATAAGATTTAAAATGTTCCAACACGTCGAGGAAAGGGGAGTCAAGTTCACAGCTTTCCTTGTCTGCTGCAATCACTCGCAGAAACACACCACCTTGCTTTTAACGAGTTTTGACACACACCACTTCCAAAGTTCACACCTTTCCCCGTTCCCTGCATCGGTAAACCCGCTTTAAACTGATTGCATGTTCGCCGCTGCTTTCCAGTAGTTGCGGGTCTGCAGCCGCCTCAGTTTGCTTCCTGAGGTTTTGTGAGGAAATTCCAGCGCCGTGGATCATCTGACAGGATCTGTCCTCGTCACAGTTTTTAGCTGTTGGCTGTGAGAGAGCCTGTGTCAGAGAGCTGGGAAGTCACCCCATCGCCCCTGCTGCAAACCTCTCATATGTCAGTTTACTGGTCACTGCATGTAGCTCTAAATGAAAGAAAAGTCACTGGCTCCATCTTACTGTATGTTGTTTGTGCAACACACATACACACACAGCTCTCCCAGCCCGCCACAGGCTTCCATATTACTGGTAAATGGAGCCCCACGCCTCCTAGCTTAGCTGGTGAATGATAGCACCTGTCCACTGCAACGAGACGCTCGTTGTTTCAATCCTGTCTGAGGGGAGATTAGCCCAACACCAATTGGCCTCACAGATCATTTCACCTTAGAATTAGGCTCCCCTCAAACTCCGTACGCAAAGAAATCTGTCAGAAAATAATCCCTTCGGGGCATTGGTAATGCACATTTGTGTAGCAGAAGTGAATATGATATTGGTTCTGGTTAAGTACTGTACCCGGGGCCACCTAGAAACTAGGCCTTTATAATCCCTGCCAACTATAAATATTGGAAGCTGTACCGTTTGATTGTTTTAATAGCAGCAGATGTCGCAATTAACACCACCTTATAAAGCCCTCTTGTATATTTGTTTTACTGCTAACAAATGTTCCCACAAATATGACTTGATTGTGGGAATGAACATTAGTGAAGTGGAGCAAGTTGATATGAGAAGGTCTCAGCCTGATCTTGTGTATACAATTAAGGGGTGTTCCCAATCTAGACCTGTCAAATAACAACTCACTCTGAAACCTTTTTCAAGCTTCCAGCTAAAATAGTTTCAACCAGAGATGCAAAAACAGAAAAGCTCAGTTGTGGAGAAGTCACAGATCTGGCCCAAAAGCGAAAAGCTGCTCTGAAATTGATTTTTCTTTACTGATTTAGATTTAAAAAACCCAGAACAATTTAGAAATATGCATGTGTCTTTCTGCAAAAGCTACAACAAAAGCTCAAAAAGCAAGTTTTGTGGTTTTGCCTGTTTTATGTTGACTCGTCATTCCTACGCAGATGGGACAGTCTTACAACGCTTACAACTGGTAACCATAACAAGTTATTAGTAAATAAAGGGAAGGCTATTTTAGTGAGTAAGTGGTCCCTTATGGTTGCCCTTACTGTTGGATATATGCCTGGCCTTTCATTGGACATGAAGAGCCAGGGATATATGACATGGGAGTTCAGAGAAAACTGGGATCCCTCTGAAAGGTCTGTGTTTGTTTCTCCGTACAGCATCAGGAGGCACCAGGAGCGCCGAGCCATCCTCACACCCATCCTGACCGACTTCTCCGTCCGGGTGACGGCGGCCCCCGCCATAATTTTCAGCAAGTCGCTTTCTCCTGACAGCGGGCAGACAGAGGTCAGCTCAGCACAGATCTGCTCTGCTTATTCTTGTTCAAAAAATCCGAATTTTTTTACACAAAGCATAAAACACATATTTAAAAACGTCAGTATTTATCTTTTTAGCAAGTTTAGAAATTTCTATGAAATTCAGCCCGAGGTTGCCAACAGTATTTAAACTCATCGAGTATGTGAAGGTTTATTCACTACTGAAACGGACTAGTTGTGCCCTTTGACCCCGACCCGTTACTGCTATGATTGCAGCTATTACTCTTACAGCCCGTTGTTCATATGAAAATAGACATTGATTATGTGAGATGTCAGAAGTATTTACATTTTGCTTTTAACGTACAGTAACTTACTCATTAGTACCCCTCAGCCCATCCACCATGTAGCGGAGGTTTTTGACCTTAAGAGTTCAAACCGTTCTGCTTATACAGCTGATGTTTCTGGCACGGCTCTCGGAGACTTCCTGCCTCTTTGATGCTGTGTCCGACCACGCTAACATGTCCCCCGACGATGAATAACAGCTAATCCATAGTTTCTACTGACACACACACATAACATGATTGTGTAACGCCCACAGACATGGAGACCTAACCCCAGTTACAACATAAATAAAATAATATTTTGACCTGCTTACTCCTCCTAATGGATTTATTCACTGATACTACATGGATATAACAAATCTGTTACAATATTAAAATGTTTCATGTAATATCTTGATATTTTGACCTAATTTGAAATACATATTCAATTAAAGCAATGTTTTTACAGTCAGCCTGCAGGTAATAAGTATATAATTAGAAAAAGATTACATTTCATATTGAATAAATAAGAAGAACACAGTCATCCTGTTTAACAGTTTACACAGCAGTGTGTGTGCTTGCTGCAGGTCTGGCCCATGTGTGGAGCTCAGACCTCAGTGTTAGTGAGTAATATCCTATTAGATGTAGCTTCCTGGCTAAGGTTTACTCTGTTGGCTGTGGGTGGGACCCTAGAGAGGGCAGAGGGAAGAGTGGAGGGAGGAATGCACTGAACAGAGACCAGGGCAAAGAGGAGATGTAATGTGAACACAGCAGTCTAAGAGCAGCACAGAATGAGGCAACAATAAGCCTGATGTTGTATCAATGCGTTTCCTGTCCGCTCCACCAACCTCCGTCTTTGTCTCCCTAGGAGGTGGTGGTGTGTGGACACTCCCTGGAGGTGAACGTAACCAGCAGCCTGGATTTCTACCTCAGTGTTGCCCAGGTGCAGCTCCTCCAGCAGCTTGTCAGAGACAACATGGTGGGCACGGACGCTCCAGAGAAAAGCGCCGAGGTACAAACATGTGAACCCAAACACGTGCATGAGTTTGTTTTTGGAAAGATCGACTGGTAGAAGATGAAACATGGATAAATGCGTTTCCATTTAGCTCATCCTAATGACACCCGGTCACAATGCTGCACTCACATGTTGCGTTTTAAGTTTCCTTTATCACATTATACATTTGATTTGAGTGGGTGGGTGGTCACAACCCCCAACACACATAACTTTTAACCCATTATGTCCCAAGTATTTGTTTAAAATGGGCCTCACACCTTTCACAGTTAATGTTCCCTTCTTGAAAAACTCACTGACTTTATCATCATTTTATTCCCTGATGAAGCAAAAGGCGTCTTGTTGTCAGATTTGCCGTCTTATCAGGATTGAATTTTATGAAGACAAACATCGGCCTGAATGCATCTGAATTATTTATGTTGTACATAAGTACTGTATGAGTGTTAAAGTATGAGTAACCCAAATTGATATTTGTTATCGCGCAGCGGCGGATCTCATCTTTTAAACACTCTCATGTATGTTTTTACTTGTCATTAAGCTACTTTTCCTCAAAAATCCGCCATGATACTTCTGATCCTATTCCCTGAACTATCGCCTCTGACTATTTAGGGTGAATCCAGTACATTTAAATATTTACTTATACAGAGCAAAGCCGTTCTCTAATGTGGCATTAGTTTACTGCGCTGCGCTCAGCTGCAGCTTTCAGGGCCCTTCCTATTGTTTACAGGACAAGGAGCTCAGAGGCGCCATTTGCCCCGTCTGACCGCTTAATGAAGCTTTCTAATGGAACATAATATAAAAATATTTACCAGCTGTGGTGAGGATGGGAGTCGTAGAAGAGGGAAAGGGGACAGGGGAAGGAAAAGGGGGGCGAGTTAAAATGAAATAAGTTGACAGGGCGATGCTGTTATCTCCTCTTGAGGTTCTTTATGTGTGGCGAAGTGCATGGGATGACTCAGATCCCCTGAAGGCTTCCGAAATGAGACAAAGCTTTTCAGGGAATATAAACAAAACTCAACGAAATAAAGATATGTTGGTTTGTGGTTTAGTTCTTTAAAAAAAACAAAAAAAAAGAAGGATTTGCCCTCCACAAAAACTCTACAATCTGAGAAAGCTTTGTTATTAATATCATTGTTGCTATTATTTTTATTTCTCAGAGAACGTTTTCAGTTCAGCTGTCGGTTTTGGAGCTGGATGTTCTCAGTAATGATTATTGACACCTTCATTTGGTGAAATGGGTCTTTTTTTGTGTTGCTGTGTTTTTCATGCTGTGTTGGGTTAAACTGATCCAGAATGACTTTCTACAACAACCAGCCTTCGCATACTGTGAGATTAACATGATACAGTATAATTTCCTGTGCTTTCTACCTCGCTCCTCACTCATCAGCTCCGCAGTGGTGTCATTATTACAGCACACATCTGAGGAGCCATGGAGCTTAATCTGACTCAATGCGGTCTGACTCTTGGACATTCTCTGTAAATCTATTTTTTCCTCCATCTATCTCTGTTTCGTGTGGTTGACCGTGGTGTGTTCTGTTGTATGACGGCTCATTTTACAAGCTACAGAGCCCTCTAGTGGCGCATGGATCCACAGTACGATGAGTCTGCTGTGGTTTGCAGGCTGTGCCAGCACTCTATCTTCCCCCTGCTAACATATGAGACACACCGCCACCAAATAATATCAGCAGTACGTACCCGGACACCGCCTGGAATCTGAGTGTAATGTGGGAACTGTAAAAGGTTTTACTTTATATACAAATAAAAATAAATGAAGCAGATAGACCGTCCATCCCCTGATATCAGGCTACAAATAATAATCATAAAGTTCGGGTGTATTTTTATTGTTTTTTCCCCTGTTTAACTTCACCAGAATCTGGATTTGAAACAAATATGAGCTTTTTAAGTTCTTTTTTAGCTGTAGTAATGATATTTATACAATTGGACAGTTTTGTTTATACTTGCTTTACACAACCTGTTCAAAGGACTCGATTAGAAACAGGTCCCGAATCATCTGGTGCAGGGGAATTGTTTTTGTTGTTGTGCTTCAAAAAGCATCTCCTCTCACAGTCAGCACTGTCCCCGGTTCAAATTTAAATTAAAACACTGCTCCTTACTCCCTCTCCCGTCTTACCAAATCCCTTTTTTCTCTTTTTTTCCCCCACATGCTGTTTGTCTTGAACAGATTCTCCTCAATCCCCTGCACTGATTTCAACCAGTTCACATCGCTCCTCGCAGCTGTGTCTTATTGTCAGGGTTAATGAATTTGTTTTGTTGGGGCTTTTGGGTTCCCTGGCAGTGGAGAGGCGAGGCCAGGCGCGTGGGCAATGTGTGCAAGCGTTGTGTATGTTCCATGTCCTTTCTAGATGCCGGTCTGCACTCTGGTCTGTCCACAGACACGCTCGTAACCCTGACTCTGTCACAGCGGGCTTCGCGGCCGCTCGTTCAGTTACCTGACCACATGGAGTCAGGCCTGTAAATCACGGCGTTATTAAGATGTTTATTGCAGCATTAGCCACGCTCCGTCACCGTCTGACTTCATCTCTGCGTTCTGTGCCGTACGTTAATGATGATGAAGTGAGGCTGGGTTCGGATCAGGCAGCTTTCAGCAGCAGGAGGTCCCGCAGCCCGGGAGCTATGCATAGATGATAGAGAGGTTTCTGGGACTTATCTCACTGCTATGTCATCAGCAGTGTCACCCGGCAACACAAATGCACACCCTCAAACACACACACACACACACACACACACACACACACACACTCATATCTTCACATGGTCTCCACATTCTCTACATAGAAACCGGCTGCAGCCTTTATTTGTAGGAGTAACACTTCTTTCTGACTGAACAGCTGACCTGCATGTGTGTGTGTGTGTGTCACTGCGTGTGTGTGGGTTTTAGGGCAAAAGAAGAGGCATACTAACATTTTAATGACTTAAAAACAGTTTTTTCTTAGACATTGCTAAAAAAAAAAAAGTGGATGCTTATTACTGTGACAGGCAGACGGTGATGCTGACAATGAGATTATACAGGAAATGATGACAGTGGCCGTGCAAGGAAGAGAAAGAATTAGTGTTAAATGGGGACAGAAACGATGCAGGCAATGAGAGGATGTCAGGAAGATGAGAGACTTGTGAGCACACACACACACGCACACACATAGAGGCAGCCTGGGTCAGCCATGTGCTTGTACCACAGTGTGAGAGGAAAATACCCTTTGGTGCAGGGGAAGTCCCGCTCCACCTCATCCTGGGATGATTACACGCATGGGAAACAGGGCTTTAAACTTCCTCCAGCTCTCGTGCACACACACATGCACACTCAATCTACTAAGGTTGTCCACAGGCTCAGGAGAAGGTATCAGACATCACAGGAACCCCAGAATTACTGTTTTTTAGTTAACACACATGTGGAGAATCTCTGAATCTGCCGTTAGCTGTCTTATCTCCACACTCTCTCTTCCTTTCTTCCCATTTCTGTTATGAGTCTTTCTCTCATCCCAACTTTCTTTCCTTCTCTTGTCATCTCTTTTATTTATCCCTTTTTCTTCTGCGGGACTTGCACAGCTACTGGTTGGAAAAGTGTCGTCCCTTCCAGAGCTGGGTAGTCATCATGTATCTAGTTGGCTGATAGATGGGTTGTTTCCTCCACTGGAAACAACCAGATTATGACAGTCTGTAGGTTTTATTATTACTGTTACCTGCCCACGCTCTCATACAAAGTCTGAATAATGCGGCTCTTCCACAGCAAGCCATGACGAGGCAGACATCCCGGCCAGGAGCTGCTTTGGTTGGTGTTTTACTGGTGTGTGCGGTTTTTCTAACATCATCTGCTGATGAATCAGCACTTCTCATTTGGTTGTTTGTCTACCAAAATGCAATCCTCTTCATGCACCGTGCAGCAGTTTCAGGCACTGAAAGAGTGTGTTGGGTTGTGTGTTTGTTCTGCAGCATCCCTCCAAACATACAGCCAGTCATAAAAAGCATCCTCAATGAGAGGAAGAGCAGGGAACCCTGCTGGGACAGATGGTTTGGTCCCCACAGAATTATGGAAAGTTCTGCACGATGTGGCACAAGTGCTTTGAAACGATGCTCTACAACTGTTGTATCTTTTAAAGCACTGGTTCCTAAACTTTTTGAGCCACAGCCCAGAAGATGACATATCCTGGTATTTGAAACGCTCCCTTCGGCAATGATAGTTATTAATTATATATCAGACGGGTCCTGCAGGAGCCTGTAAGGCTTGAAAACTGCCTGTCTTCATAGAGGAGGAGGATTAACATGGATTTATGCATTAATGTGTTTAAGAATTAAGGTTGAATTTAGATTTGTCTCTTTGTTAATGGTTTAATTTTGACAGGAATGAAAAATACCAAGTTTATTTGATAAATATAGGTTTTATATTTTTCACAATTATCTGCCGTCCCCCTGAAATGATATTGTGACCAACATGTGGGTCCCGACCCACAGTTTGAGCACCATCTTTACATACAGCAAACATGCATATAACCAGTCCTCAGCTGGTAAAAACGCCTCTGATGTCACATTTCTACAGTTTTAGGATCTTTGCTTGATCAATAAGATAACTAGATATTAAAACTCTTCCCCACCTCTGTTTTTAATCCACATACCTCTGAACGTTGGATGTGAGAGCCTGGTGACCTACTCTGACCTTTTGCGTTACAATTTAACTCTTGTTCATGTGGGAATATTGGCTGAATGTCAGAGACGCATCAGACAGCTCATCCAAGCGATGGTGCCGTTGATGAGCTCGGACCTCTTCCTCATCTGTGCATGTTTAAAGTAAACCATGTCCAAGGCCGCTCCTCCCAGTGATGAGTGTTTCATATCGTCTCTTAACTGTTGAAGTGAAGTTTCTCTCCTGACCTCCATTCTCTGCAGGACTGAGGATCCTTTCTGTGCTGCAGTGGCCATCAGAAACGATGAGGCATCAGGGTCAAAATCAAAGCAGGGAAAAGGAAAAGCTCAGACGGCTTAAATGAGGGCTGCCAAATTACAGAATATGAGGGAGTAATCCTTACAAATGGAATATGACACAAACAGAAAGAAAGGGCCAGAGTCTGGTGTTTGCTTTGATTTCTGGGTCTGTCCGAAGTATTTGTCTGTAAATGTGGGAGCTGATTTTCCTGAGAGGTCACCTTTTAACCAGTCAACCTGGTTATTAACCCTCTCGGAGGGCCAGATTCCTTTCACCCTGACCCCTTCCCATCCTGCTTAGCTCTGTTTTCATTCACCCTGTTGCCGAGATGAATAATAAATAGAAGTCCCCGTGCTGCCATCTCTCTTTCCATTCTGGCTGCCTTACATCAGTAAAGTAAGTGTCGTGGTCTCAGCTTATCTTAAACACACATATTTTCATAGCCAATGTTCATCTCGCTGCCCTTCTTTTGTTATGAAACCATATCTTTTTTTTTTTCCACGTCTCACTGACCCTCCTGTGTGAATCAACTGCTAATTGACAGCCAGTCATAACAAGTCACCTTCCCCGTCCAGCCCCCACATCCTAACCTACCGTCTTTTTGAAGCATAACCGTGGCACATTCTTAAATTGGCCCCTTCGAAACTCAATCTATTTGAGATCAGTAGCAGCTGAATTTGCTGCCTCCTCAATCGGTTTTGGCAAAATTGGCGTGAAAACTTCAGATAAAATCACAAAGGCTGGAATTCTGTTAGAGCAGAGGAACAAACGTGGCCTTTGAGTCGAGGCAGGAGGCCCCCACCGTGAACCCTGGGATCAAGTGACGACTCAGGTGAGCAGGAGTCTCTGGTGCCCTCGCTCTCTGCCTGAAAGGGAAACAGGGTCACAGACCCAGGGGACTAGTAAAAGCAGGGCACGCCAGGCCAACCAGTAGACACATATATACACCCCAGAGTAGACTTTGTTTAGTGAAAAAGCCACGAATTTGTGAAGAATTTCTGAGGAGGTGAAAAGAGGAAGCAGATTTTTTCCCTACACCTGTAAAAGCAGGATTCCACCTAGAATAACAGGTGATGCAGAGTATTGAGTAACTTGAATAGTTCCTTTTCTTTCTAATCTCTCATCTTTCCATTTGGCTGATGGGAGAACTACTTTGCTCCTCTTAAAGTGCTCTCCAATAGTCCAAATATTTATCCTGAAACAAAATTCCATGCTTTTGGAAGGTTTTCCATGGATACTGACACTTTTTCTTTTATCTGTATCTCTCTGTGGGATTAGTGAGCTGCGACCTGAATTGGGTTATACCATTTCAAAGTGTGTGTTTACTTTTAGAAATGTCTTCATGTTTTTTTCGTTTTGACCCTATTTGAAGAACCGTGCTTTACCTTTCATGGACCAAAGCTGCCAGAAATCAGTGCATTTATGAAATGAAAGACATCTTTGTGAATGATACCTGAAACCCACATGAAGTCTACCAATGATGCTCAGGTTTTGGGAAGCCACTTGATTCCCAGCTCAACAATTATGGTTTAAATGTTTTGGATGATCAGAAACTGCACTTGATTTTATGCCTCACCTGTTGGATCTGTTGTGGAGGCTCCGCTATGCATTTGAAAGCTCCCTTTACTAAAATGAGTTCTTACTAAAGGTTCAAAACAGAAAAGACAATATCTGTGATGTGCGATAATTTCTGTTCTTCTGTCTTCTTCCATTATTTACTTCTCTTAAAAAGCTCAGCATTCCTGCCTTTTTTATGTGTGAATGAACCTAAAATGCACCAAAAGCTTCATGTGTGAACTTCCTTCCTTGAATCAATGCATATAACTCTTCAATGTTTATGTCATTGGTGGTCATTGTTTTTTAATAAGGCAAATAACCACAAAAAAATCCCAAAAGGAGTCTTAATTGTGAATTGTTGACTAAATACCCATAGACTGAACACTGCACCCCCCCCTCCCCCAACCATAGACTGAACAGTCACTTTAATCACTTTAAACACTTTAAATACACTTTGGAACAAATTAAATACTTGATCTGTTTGCACTGCTCTTTATCCCATTTTATTCCTTTTTACCTCATTTTGTCTTTTTACTTCTACCTCATATTATATTTTATTTTTCATATTTATCTATA
>JAVQJG010166539.1:0-11887 GCA_036024015.1 Craterocephalus amniculus
AGAGAGAGAGCAGCCCGCCGGCCCATTGAGGAAAGATGGCTACAGTCACTGCAAACGGAGTGCAGCAAGAGAATGGATTCAGCACCACGAACAGCGCCGGCAGGATGAACGGGCTTACCATCGGCCAGAACACCATTCCAATGAAGGACCACGACGCCATCAAGCTTTTCATCGGGCAGATTCCCAGAAATCTGGAGGAAAAAGACCTGAAACCCTTGTTTGAGGAATTCGGAAAGATATACGAACTCACTGTACTGAAAGACAGATTTACGGGGATGCATAAAGGTTGGTTGTTTTGCTCTCTTTACTTTTGAGATGATGACGAGATTAAGAGGAGATACGGAGAGAGATGTATTTTTTAAAAAACAAGAAGAAGAAGAACAAGAAGAAGGAAGGTCCCATCTCAGTTGTGGGCACGGGGCAGGAAAAAGTGTGTTAATTTGCAGATGTTTGGGACAGAGTGGAAGCCCCGAGGAGCCTTCACAGCACACCTCCACGCGTATATATGTCTATAAGAGGCGTGAGAGGCAGAACACGTGGAGCCGAATGACTTGCAAGTGCAGGGTTAATTGTTAACGCGTCCAGCCCATCCACGTGAATACTACAGCTGCAAACGCCTTTGTGTGTTTACATTGACTATCATGTGCTGAGCATCCCTGTTAAGGCCAGTTAAGGGGGCGGGACAGGGGGTAGGCAAGCGCGCGAGATGCTGTGTTGTCTTGCAGCCGTATACATATCTTTACAACGTCAATAATAATAATAATGATAATGAAATAAATGCATCATCAACAAGACAGATAATATGGTGTATAATGTCAGATAGAAACAACAGCGTAATGAGGAGCTGAGCCATTATCAATCCATCAGCATCGGTGATTAAGGTGATCCTGGCATACCGCTTTGACCTTTCAGCTGCCCACTTTTCGGACGTCTCTATCTGGTGAAAACACTACTTAAATCGCAGCTGTATTGTACTGTAATGGTGCTCCGTGGGCGGATTGCAGTCAGGAAGTACAGAGCAGGATAATAGTAGAGTCTGAGATCCAGCATGCATCGTCTTCTCGCATTCTCTGCTCACACCCCGCACCCTTATTCCCACTTTTTCTCCAAAACGACCGGGCTCTGTCTTCACTTAGTAATTAGTAAGACAAGCCACAGATCATCAGGGATTGATCGAGTTTTAATGACAGCCCAGTGATAATAATGCTAACAATAATGATAAAACAAAAAAAGAAAAAAAAACGCGGGGGGGAATGCATTTCAGAAAAGCTTGGGAAGTGGTTTAATTTAGGATAGGGAGAAACACTGGCAAAAGTCTCAAATTCAATGTTCAAATCTGTCTAAACTGGATCTTTGGAAACTATCATAGTTATAAATTTAAAGTCTTTAGTATGTATTTATGTTAAAAGTATTTTTTAATTACATGAAATTTCAGTAAGCAGATCAGTTTATGCTACTGTGCTTGACAAATAGCCTTACCATTAAAATGTAAGTGCTATCTTATTATTACTATTATTGTTACTCATTTATTTATTTATTTTTATAAGCTTTTTTAAAAACTTTTTTCCCCTAGATTTAAATTATTTAGGTAAAAATAAAAATACAACAATCTATGATTTATTAACTATAACTGATTCATAAAGAAAACCATAATTTTGAAAAGAAGTAACTTTAATCACTGTCTTCCTCTCTCACACACACGCTCACACACACCCGCACATGCACACACATCTACATAAAGAACAATCAAACACTTTACACATTCGACATGCACCAGTGGCAATGAATTTACAATCAGCTCAGCCTGGATAAAAATAATTCACGAGGCAGGCAATTTATGTATGATATGTAAGTCAGTGGCTACAGTTCATGATCTTATTGATTAACACAAGTCAACCACTCTTGTATGAGAAATGAGCGTGGGCTCAGCGGTGCTGCTTCATGCGTGCACCCCTGAAGATATTCATGCACCACCTGTTCCTCCAACCAACAGCTGCCGGTGTTCAGTCCGCTCCTCCTCTTTCTTCTTGTGCTCCTCTTTTGAGCTGATTGGATGATCGATTAAAACACAATATTTCTGATGTTCGTGTTGTTTACGCCTGTCCTCAACCATCCCTGAATGTCAACACTCTGGAGAATGGTTGCCACGGGAAGGATAATCCTGTTCCAAAGCCAGACTGTACTGCATGCTTGCTCAAATCATCCTCCACCAAGGCCACTCTGATGTATGCGTTATGCCCACTTCATCCCGCATGACATTCAAAGTCACTTTGGGAGCACAGGCGTGCACTTTTAATAAGATTTCACCAATGCATTATATGGATGAGTTTTTCTTATTGGCCCCTCATCCAAAGCCGGTACATGTCTCCTGCTGCGTCGATGTGTGATAGCTGTAAACTGAAGCAAGATGGTGCAAGAGAAAGAAAATGGGATTAGTGTCATTAACAAAACAGAAGAAGGTATATAGTGTGTAAGTAGACGTGTCACCAAGGAGAAGAGTTTCAACTACTGGCTGTTTGCTTTTCTGAAACTAAAAAGCTATGTAGGGAGTGAACATACAGTAATAACTATGTTATACTTTTAAACTTAACATTAAACCAACCAAACCAAATGTAACAATTAAGATTAATTATAGTAAAATTGTAAAAGTTAAAGCAGGTGCAGTAGATGTTGCCAAACTGCTGAACTCCACCGGCAGCATTTCACAGAATGAGTTTTGAGTTAAAACTTACACTCTTTACACTCTACAAAGTTTTTGTTGACTGTGCACAGTATGACCTGTGTGTATTTAAAGAGAAGTACGAGCAGGTCTAAAACACTAAATTGTGGATGTGTTTAATTTTGGATAGAGGGCAGAATTTCGTACAATTCCCATTTGGATTATAGCTTAACAGCCAACATGATAGTCTCCTGGGTTCTATTGAATTTATTCAACATGTAGTGGGATGCCTGTTATATATGCACTTTAACTTGATCATTATGGAAGACATATTGAGATGTGGTCACAAGACTTCTTAAAGGTCCAGAGAAAATGAACATCTGGATCTGATGCTCCTCCTAATTCTCTTTATCTAGTGTCTGTCAGCTAAAGGTTTTTACTCTTTCACTTGAGTAAATTTTTTGTGGTTTGTTATTTTGTTGGAGACATAAAGTAGATATAAAGGGGAGCATAAAGGAAAATGAACATTACAATTGGGCAAATATTTTTCAGGTCACCATAAATGCGTCTCCAAATGACTCCCAATGGTTAATAGCAGTTTTCTCTCTACTTAAACTTCAATTTTGTCTGGCAAACAATATGTGTTTAATATATGCTGCAATGATATATAAGAAAGTTCTTGCAGGGTAAAACAACATCTGTAAACATTGAGATAACTTTCACTTTTCGCACCTCCTATTATTGACAACATTGACTTGATAAGACTTGTTTCACATTAATCCATTAACATTAATTTTAGATGTTGGATAATTTCCCAGGCTGTTATTTGAACCTGGACATTTTTAACTCTCTGAGGTGACATATTCTGTGCAGCTCATAGGTGTTAGAATCACATGACAGTCTCATGATCCCCTCATCCCAGAAATCTCTCCAGTTGGCTACAACACAGACCTGTAGAGGGTTTTATTTCAACTTGATGTTATCCTACATGAAATGAAATTAATCTACACGGGCAACTTCCAAGTTGTTATAGCACTAATGTAAACACAGCAACAGAAGAAAGGGTTTCGGAGTAATTGCAGATAGCGATTTAAAAAGTAGCTTGGTGCATCCTGTTTGGTTCATAAAAACAGAAGATATCCCAATGGATAGTGGCAAGCTATTATGTCCAAGGCTCGGGAGGCTGCCAGCGCTGTTACATTCTCGCAAATTCAGTCCACTTTTTTTTCCTCACAACACACATTTTTCACAGCAGACTAACAGAGAAGAGGCGATGGACATAATCAGCTTGTTTCCACGATCTTTAAAAACAACAACAACAAAAGTCCATGAAGATTTTGTTTTTTTAGCAATAAATACAGTTTGACAACTATATTGAAATACAACTTCGGCTTATTTGGTGGGTGAGAAAGCTTTAATTTGTTTCACAGAGATGATGCATATGACTGCTGGCATCGGTTAGTAAAGCGTACCTAATGGATGATTTGCAGCACTACCTTTTTTCACAGCCTGAGTCCTGTGACAAAAAATTGCACTGTAATTATGAATTTAAGGGTAGATCAAAATATGTCATGTTTGCTCTGAATATTTGATGTGGATTTCATTGCAATGAACTGAAGAGATGCTAAACGCCTTAAGAGTTCTTACTCATGTTTCGGGTATCTCGGGGGAATTTTTGTTTTATCTGTAGAATTCTACATTTCATATTGCACATTCACTCTGCATCTCAAAGTGAAAACATGTAACTAGACATTTCTAAGATGTTTTTTTTATTCCATGTTTTTTTAGTTGTTAGACAATGTTTCCTGTAATGTTCATTTAATAGCTGTGTATCTTCAGGGAGCCTTATGGTGCATGGGATGACTTGACACTATTGGTGCGCAGTATTCTCGTCGATGCATGCTGCAGCCAGGTCGTGCTGTTTCACATCCATCATTTTGCTGAGCACTACATTATCATAATACTTAGTGTCAGATCGTGAGCGGATGCATTGCTCAGACATGCTGAATGTTGGTGGGGGGCAAATCTTTTGCTTGAGTAACGTTATCTATCAATCCGTCTCTGATGCTGAGAACAGGGACTCTGAGCTGTGCCACACAGCCAGGAAGAAGAGATACAAAAGACTTGTTAAATATCCTCATCCATTCCCCTCTCCTCGGTAGGTCTATACAGCCTAATTGGGTATGAATAGTCTGCCAAAGTGACATTTAACTATAAAGAAAAAGGGGGGGGAATCTTTCTAGGCATAGAAATGTCAAAAGTAAACCACAGCACAGAAGTAATATTGAGACTAATCCTTCCGAGTATCTGTTCGATTCTTAGATAGATTTGTGGTTTCCTGTGAAATTCAGTTCTTTTGACTTTTAATAATGGTTGCTAAGTCACGGAGCCATGCTTGTATTTGATTTTATCTACAGCAGGAGCGTTGTAGAGGAAGTGCTAGACAGTGATTGACGCTTTGTGTAAGATGAGTGACAGGTGTAGCTTAAGTCTACAGATGACCTCTTTGATCATTAGAAAAAGGGCTGTGTGTGAAGCGGACAGCTAACGGCTGTGAACAGGCCGTTTCCAAACTAGATGGATGGAACAACTGAGAGATGGAAGGATGCGCTGCTGGTAATAGTGTGGCTAATTCAGACAAAGGAAGCGGTGGATGAATCCTTACAACATATTTGTCTCAGTACCCACACGAGGGTCAAGCTGTCACTTTTGGCAGCATCCAGTTGTTTTACAGCTATTTTCTCTTTTTCGCCTATGTTCTTTTTTCTCTTTTCAAGAAATTAATTTGCATCATTTCTCCATGTTAATGAGCATATTAGTTCAGATGTGTAAAGAAGCTGAAGAAGAGTGAATGACTCATGATTCATTACAAATGAATTGAAATGTTATACAAATTTGTTATGGAGTAATTTTAATTACATGTACCTGAAGTAAAAAAACAACAAAAAAAACAGCACAAACTATTCTTAATGCCTGGATGCATGCAGCTCTGAGCAAAAAACTCATTTCAATTTTAAAACAAATTGTTTGAAAAAGCATAAAGAGGGGGAGAAGTTCTTAAATTAATTACCCAAACGTGTCTTGCAAAAGCAAACACTAATTTTGTATTTCCAGCTCTCTTTGAACCAGTTCACAGCGTTTACTTTTCCATTTGCCTTACATACAATTGGTTGGACTTTTGTCCCTTACTAAAATTATAGTGTGGTAAATTGCATTTGATTACCAAAGTATTATTTTCACCCCACTTAACCTGTTCATCACAGGAAGTCACAAGTTTGTCTACTGAACCTCCACAAGAGCAGACCCTTCATTTTCAAATCATGTTCAGGAGTTCTTCATTTTCTTTTCCCAAATTAATACAGTGAACTTATTTCCCCAATCTTTGGTACATATTTTGTAAATTAAATGTTGTAAAGAATTATTTGAATATAATCTGTGGAATTTTCTGAGCAAAACTACATCTTTAGCTTGAATATGACAAAGACCATCCATAAATGATCATATAAAGTTAAATATTTCTTTAACTTTTGTCGTACTGAAGTGCATCACAGTGAACATCATATCAAAGCATTTTTTATTAGATTTTTTTTTTTAGCGGTTATGTTGTGTCAACTGCAAAACCTTCTTTTTAACATTCGTACCAGTGCATGTGCGGGCAACAACTGTGTCTTATATATATATGAGTACAAATATAATCTCATGTCAATAAGGCAACTTCCATTTTTAAGCTGACGGCCTAACCTGCAACCAGCAGCTACATCTCTGCTACTTTCCCTCGGACAATATTCACTGTTTCTCTTCTTATGCTTTTCAAGTTAAATTCTCATCTGTTCCACATCTGGATCTATAAGTGAGTGATTACTTGGAGCATCAGCCAGCACTGATGAATGTGAACTTTTCCTAATTCCCAGCCACTGTCTGGAAGCAGAGGTACCCATGCAGTTGGCCTGGATATTCAAGGACAAACACCGGAAGTCCAGTTAAACATGCCCTTTTTATTGTTAAATTACTTCTTTAAACAGCTAAATCACCATGCTTTGGGAAGAGAAGGCTTTAGCTGGACTTAAAACAGTTTTCAATAAAGACTGAACAGTTGAATAAGCAAAGCTCTGATGTCTTAGCTTAAACTCCTTTTGTACATGCTTAAAAAATTGTTGTGTTATTACACTTTAGGCTAATTATGAATGATTTATTGACATCTAATGCGAAGGTAATTAATGATAGCTGCTTTATTTAATAGTTGAGCTTACTGAGCAGAGCTCATGTACAGCAGCATTATTCATAGAGAAAAATATGCTTACCTGGTTGTTGGCCTATGTTTAAGGTTTAATCAATATACCTTGGAGATTAATTTAGATATATTTTCTACACATATAGTCTAGAATAGATCTACATTTTCTATGTTCAAAATAAAAATTGTCAAACAGTGCATACATCTTAGTGAAAATATAGTTTTAAAAAAAATGCTTAGAAAAAAACACAAAAAACTTATTTCCCAAATAGCAATTTTGGCCATTCAAAATTTTATTAAGTTGCATAAATTAGCAAACACATTTATAGGAGAAACCGTTTTTGATGTCTTGTATCAGTAAATACTGATAAAACTGTGCTGACTTGGTGGCAAACAAATGTGCAACACGCAGCAATGCAACACAGCAAATAATAAATAAATAAATCTCATCATTATCCAAAGGCACTGGCAGATGAGCGTCACCATTAGCCTGCAACTCCCAGGAGCCTTTGCTTGAACCTGTCCCCCAGGAGGCCTCAGCTCATGCTCCACAGTTTTGCAATGTCACACAGGATGAAGAGTGTTTCCCCAGGCTCCCAAACTTTTCTGCTTTGCTGTGAGGTTCGCCGTTTCATCAGTGTCATTTAGGTGATTTTTCCTCTTGAGTAACTGTCTAGTTGTGGAGGTGGGTGAAGGTTCTTGTGGAAAAGGAGTTTGTCTGGCCGCGTGCCAGCGTACTGCTTGCTGCTTGCTTTCGGGGATGATGGTTTGCTAGGCATGCTGGGTATCTTCAGTTTGAGCGAGCGTGAGTGTGTGCACTTGCGTGTGTCTGTGTGTGTGTGTTCTCCCATGGGAATCCTTGGCAGTAGGTGTGACATGTAGTAATGGGAAATTATGCTGCACAGTGCAAAACCTCTTCTGAACAGGGTCACCCATTGTCAGCTCTGCCAAGCACGTAACAGAGCAACAACTCAACCTTTAATGAAAGCTGTCACATTTTTGTCAGAGACCCATTTACTATACACTAGGTATTTACATTCCGTTTCCTGAATTTTCCATCTCAAAGACAAGTCTCAAGGGATGTGTGAGGGTACGGTTTCTTATGTATCCCCATGCAAACTCATTTGCGGTTCAGTAACTATCATAGTGTATCATTGATCAGAAATGAGCAGGCATACTTTATCTTATCAATGGGGGAGAAATATCTCCTAGTTGGGGGTAACTAAGCATTTCTTTCAATCACCTGCACTGAAATAAACCTTCATGCATGTGAAGGCTTCATACCGATGTGTCATTCTGCTTTGCTCGGTCCATTTTACTACATTAGATTGATGCAAGCAATGTGGTAAAAAATTTTATCCTCATAAGGAGCGAAGATATGCATGAGTTCACTGGCGCTAATCCATAGATGTTGTCACATTAAAAGAAAAAAAAGTTTAATTTTAATCTTATTTCTCAAGCAGCGTGTTATTTTCTCTGAGGGTATGGAGCTATTAACTTTAGAGAGCCACATCTCAGTTGACAGGGTATATGAATTCCAATGGCTTGTAAAACTCCAGTGAGCCTTATATTTTGGCCATGCGTAGAGCAGAATTACCTTGATGAAATCTTAAATCTCTGGCTCCGTTTGGAGGGTTTTCAGAAGTCGACTGTACGGATGCTTAATCTCTGAGCAAACACTGAGACGCAAGCGTACGGGTGGGTTCACATCTTTCCAGCACAACTTGTAGTTACATAATAGAACTGTCCATTTAAAATGAGACCTTTGTTCCAATCACTATACACTGTGTTTTCTAATGGGGCTTTGTTCACTTTGTTTAAATGGGTTCATATTAGAAAACAATTCTTTTCTCACTCCTTTAGCTGCCCTTGAAGGGTAGTAAATGTAGGACTTCCAACTTTTTACATTTGAATGTTTTTGATCTTTATGCTGCATGTGTCTTAAAAAGAACTACATACATAACATGCATACATTTCTAAAGTCTAATAATACGTTTATCATCTATTTTCCTGTCTCCCTGATACTGTAGGATGTGCCTTTCTAACATACTGTGCCAGAGAGTCAGCACTGAAGGCCCAGAGCGCCCTCCATGAACAGAAGACTCTGCCAGGGGTAAGTGCCCCCAATCTGCCCTCTGTCACAGGCTTAAGCCCTCGGGGCTGCCAGCCTGGTACCAGAACTCACATGATCATTGGAATTACGATGCACACACCAACACACGAAGACTTACAGGGACGCATTATACATTAAGACACACGTTGAAGTGCAGACACTGATACTGGAACAGCTGGACAGTCCATCAGTTTTTCTCAGCCTCTGTTTCTCGTTGATTCTAAAACACATTCATCTCTTGCTCACAAACACACACAAACGAACACACCCGCATTCATACTAGAAGAGTGTGAGTGGTCTATCTCACCTTTCAGTGTCTTATTACACTAATCACCCCGCCAGAGATATTTGATAAGCGCTCCCTCATAACAGGCCATGCTGTCCTTCTCCTGTCCTCTCACAATATGGCTGCCACAGACACTAATTGTCATGAAGAATCCCACTCTCATTATCACATATAATCAAACAGTAAGTATAAACAATCATCTCTACCATGTATACCCCCATCTGGTGTTTTTGTTTCAATTCTTTCCCTACGTTTTTCCCCCTCTTTTTGGTCCCTGTTTTTTCATGCCTGTTTTCCAACATTTGCCTTTTGGCAGCTAACTTTATCAATTAAAATAATGGCCTCTTCAAATGGCGCAGGTAAAACGTACCCAGTAGTGGGCTCTTAAGCCCACCTAGGAGGAGGCTCTCTGTGTGGATGAGCATGAGCTTGTGCTGTATATCTGCACTTGATGCGTAGGAGGGGGATTCGACTCTCACATCGGGGAATTATCGAGGTGTGATTGAATTACGCCAGCAGGTCCCTAGGATGGAGAAGCTTTTCTAGTGCCCGGGCTTCTCACTGACCCCCCCCCTTCGTTTCACCACCAGGATAACCTCCCAGGTTGAGGCTTTAATCAGAGCCTGAGGATATCCTTCCGAATCTCCAGGGAGGCAGGGAGGGACAGAAGGAGGCACAAGAGAAGAGGCAAGAAGTAAAGGAGGAAGTGATTATGCATATGGACTGGTTTATAAAGGGGGGCAGAGGTGGTTGATGCATTTACGTGGCTTCATATTGTTCCCGACTGTTAGGTTAATCAGTTGTTTGCACTTTGCTGGATGTTAGGCACACTGGTATACTGCAGGGAAAATGTCCCTGGGAGACCAGACTCCCTAGCTCCTTACTGCCTCCCGCTGCTTCATAATGAGATGATTGCAATGATGGTCCTGAATTGGTGTTTCTGTCTTTATTGCCCTCATGGAGGGACATTCTTGTTTGTCTTCTATCTAAAAAGAGGTCAATGGCATGTTCTATGGGGTTTGAGTAAACATTTCCCCTGTACAGCTCACAGCAAGGGGTCAGTCCTGCAATCTCAGGCTGAACACAGCCTGCATAGAGCAGACTAATAAAGACATTCTGTCTTTCTGTGTGTGTGTGTGTGTGTGTGTGTGTGAGACATAAAGATAGGCACAGAGACAAAGAAAGAGAGAAAACAGGGAGAGTGCAAGGGAGATGGAGGCAGACAAGAACTGTGAGAGGTGACACTTCTGGACAAGCCTCATTGTCACTGTCATGGCCTAATGGTTTGAGATGCTCACTCGTATAATACTGCCATTTCGCTGGCTTCTCAACACACACTGATGCAGACACGATTGTGCAGTCTGGTTGTGACTGTGATTTTCAGGTGACCAAATACGCATATTGTGTTCCAATGAGACATGTGGCATTATAAAAGATTAAAAAAAATAAGAGGGCTCAACTCTTTGCTTCAAGAGGATGGATGATTCTAAAATATTTCAAACACTGGCTGAATACTTTTTTGGCTCAGGCATTAATTTAGCAGCTGCGGTCTTCTTGTATGCTTTAGCTTTGTAAGCTTAGTTATATCTGACTGTCATTATAGAATCGTCATCTTTTCCCAATGTGCAAGTAAGATCTAGAGATAGCTAGACTGTTAAACACACATTGCCAGCATGACGTCCTTGTTTGGCTTCCTCCCTTAAGCTTGATTTACAGTATGCTTCATGTTAGATCAAAGCTGAGCCTATGGAGGAGAATATTTAAGCTTCTAATGCCTTTGTGATCATTTATACCTGTGCAGCGTTGCGTCTGCACGGGCCTGCAGTAACACTGCCAAACACTACTTCGCAGCAGGGTTTCTATACTACTGTGGCGAATTTCTACATTTGCTTCAAACACATGAAGCTTAAAATAGACGTTACTGCATGTAACCACACTTCTACTTTGACTACGTAGGGAGCTTATAAATGTAAAACAACAGTCACTTTTACAACAATTACTGCAACCCAAAAAAAGAGAAATCACATCACATCACAAGTCGAGACTTCAACAGGCAGGGTCCATGAAAATGAGACCACCTACTGTATAGCAACACAGGCAGAATACTGGCTACTATAATCATGCCTGCTACTACTTTCTATGGCATTTTGTATATATTTCATTTAATAAAAGGAACATAGCAAATGAACTTATCGTTGTCATTGCAATCTGCACGTGTATAACTTGTCGTTATTTCTGGCCAGCTTAACCATGAAGATGTAGTGAAGCTACAGTACGTGCAGAGTTTTGCTGTCACCTTTTAGAGGGAGTCATTAATCCAGCTCTAGCACAAAAAGTCCAACAGCATTTCGACAAAGCTATATATATATATACAGTAAGAGTAAAAAGTATTTGATCCCTTGATGATTTTGTCGGTTTGCCCACTAATAAAGACATGAGCATTCTATACTTTTAATGGTCGATGTATTTAAACATGTTGAGATAGAATATCAAAAAGAAAGTCCAGATAATAACTGTCAAGAATATATTTTAATTCATTTGTATTTCATTGAGGGAAAAAAGTATTTGATCTCTCCATCCAAAAGCAGTTAATACTTG
>JAVQJG010166549.1:0-11332 GCA_036024015.1 Craterocephalus amniculus
AGAAGCTAGCTAAATAAACTCAACCCTAGTCTTCACAATGCGGTGGGTGTTTTAAACACAAAGCCCGATGACCAGGTTAAGCAACCAGCATGCTGGTGACCTACCCCACCAGTCACGGAAGTGTACCAGAGACAACTGCTCTAACCACGGTGCAAAAACAACAAACTAAAACAACAAACAATGTGGTTCAGTTACCCAAACCACATTTCTTAAGCCTACAGGGAAAATTTGCCCCACCAAACACTTAAGTGTAGACCACACCATGCAGAGCCAGGTAACACTGCACCAAAAAACCTCGCCATGGCAACCTCATTGTGGGACCACCTTCAACAAAACTCAAACCACCAAAAAACAACTGAGATCCCGGACGAGCCCCCATTTGTTACCACCATGGCTAAAGATGGCAACAAGAAGAGGAGTCCACACAATGAAAATTCAAATATCCAAATCTATTTTATTAATAATCATAATAACTTAAACTAAAATGGGGTATGAACATATAGAATATCAGTGGTGAAGTGCTGTGTATCGTTGAGTGGACGTGGAAGTGTGCTGTGTTGTTTAAAGGTACAAAGAAACATACCTAAACAGAAAGGATTACCATGAGGAAGCAAGATGGCTGCCCAGAGAGAGATGAGAGAGAGAGTGAGCCCTGCACAAGCTAGCATTTATAAGCTTGGCCACTCCCACCTCCGCAGGTGCAGCAAATCAATAATCCCCCACCAACAACCAAACAGAAAAATAAACAAAATGGTGGCCATCAGTGGGCCATCACAACTGTTACTGTTAACTAGTCCTCCTGTGTCAGTAACCCCGGAACTTCTATCCAAACGGGCCTGTAATGAGTTTGTTTCTTTCTTTACCGACAAAGTTCAGAAAATCAGGCAGTCAGTCATTGCGATAAACACCATGACAAACTTCTCCCCAGTCAGTCCTAAAAACCTGCATGAGATAATTTCACATCTTAAAAACCCCACCTGCTGTCTTGACACCCTGCCAACAGGATTTTTCAAGATTGTTTCAGGACGCATGGCCTCAGATATTTTACAGACCGTAAACATGTCTGTTTTCAGGTGTCTTCTTTCAGACCCTTAAATTAGCCGCCATCAAACCATTCCTGAAAAAGAACAACTACCAACCCACATGAGCAGCTACAGGCCGATATGAAACCTCCCCTTTCTTGGTAATGTTATAGAAAAAGCTTTTTTCCAAGGACTACACAACTTCCTGACACAAAATAACTGTTTTGATGTCCAATCAGGTTTCTGGCCACATAACTGCACTGAGACTGCTCTAGTTAAGGTCTTTAATGACATCCACTTGAACACAGATAGCATAAACATTTCAGTCCTGGTACTACTGGATCTCAGTGCTGCATTTAACACAGTTGACCATAACATCTTACTAGACCAGCTGAAAAACTGGGTAGGACTTCCTGGTACTGCAATTAACTGGTTTGAGTGCTACCTAATAGACAGGGACTGCTTTGTGTCGATAGGCAACTAGAAATCTGAGCAAACTAAAATAACCTGTGGAGTTCCCCAAGGCTTCACCATGGGTCCCCTGCTGTTCAACATTTACACGATCCTACTTGCTCAAATTATGAAGATACAACAAAATATGTAGCTAACATATTTCCACAGGCTGCTGATTTGGGGCCAGTATGTGGTTAAATTACTGGCTATATACCAATGGTTTACACCAAGCATGACATTTTTAAAAAGGACAGGAAGAAAATAAATGATGATGTAATTGCAGTTTCTCTCAGAAAACACGAACTATAAATTATTCACATTTACAAATGATTTAGTTTCTTCATTGATGTTGATCAGCAGTACAAATTTGAACCAAATTCTACTTCTTTTTTATATTCACCAGTGTCCCTTGGTCTACTTTCCTCAGATAGTTGGCACTGATAAAAATTCAAATTTTATTCCAAATCTTTTGATAAAGGCTGTGTGAAGTTTGAGGCCGAACTTCAAATAATAGGTCAACCTTGGCTGCAGTGAGTAAATGTTATTTACTATAATGACACCTCGGCACAGCATGCCTCTCGTCTTGGTGCTCATCCACTTCCCTCACACGTGTTCATATGCACATGTGTTCTCACACATTCATAAACAAACATCTGTCGCTAAGCTTCTTACAACCAGTGTGTGCATGTTGTCAGCTGGGGACAGTAGTACAGGGCAGAGTTGCCAGGCCAGAAATGGAAGGCACGCACAATTTCAGTCAAAGCTCCAGACCCTGACATCCCACTCTGCCATGCACTGTGTCCACACAGCTGGAAACTGCACATCTGCCTTAATGTAAAACAAAAAAAAACACAAAAAAAACATGAAATCACTGTTGACTGGGAATGGACACAATCAATTCTGTCATTTTTAACTTTGAAATATGATAATGAAACCTGAGAATAACTGTTTTAACAGTTTTAACCAATTCAGAGTAATCATTGCCTTTCGTTGTGAGCCTTTTCTTCCCCCTTTATGCAAGTATAAATGCAACTGACTGAGCAGGACAGGAGCAGAAACGCCTTTAGGTTAGTTTTGACTACACAGTTGTTGGACAAATCAAAGCAGATGTGCAAACATAGCATCACAGACAACAGTTTTATTTGCTCTGTTTCCAATCTGGAATCCTGATTTCAGCATATGTTTCTTATTGGGCCCAAAAACAAAGCTGGTGCATTTTAAATTTAGGATATCATAAATTAATGAAAGTTCTCAGAAAAAACAGGAATAAAAGATTTGAAGCAAGTAGGGCTAATAGTCATGAAAAGCACGCAAACTGAACTCTACTCAAAACCTTTTTCTTCCTATTTGAAGCCGAGAAATGCAGTACTCACCCAGGAGACATTTTTCGTCTTGGACACTTTTGACATGGCTCGCTGGTGGACAGGCCAAGAACCCGGCTCCTGATACACTCACTATCCTGGCACATGCACAGATCCCAAAGCACCTTCAGTAGCAGCATCCTCAATCCTCCACTGTCTGCCCCGTGCCAACAAACCTCACCAGATTTTCATCATACCCGGCTAAACATGCTCCAAAACTCACTCAAGAAGGAGGAGGAGGAAGAGGAGTGGGAGCCAGAGAGAAGCAAAGATAAGCTCCAAAAATGCCAGGCAGAGGCAAAAATAGAAGCTACAGAAAGTTGTGTCAGTCGTCCATCTGAATCATCCTCTTCCTCTTCTTCCTCCTTGTCAGTGGTTGTCTGCTCCCCTCAGATTATTAAAACTATATGGATATGAAGCTAAACATCTGGCCGATGCCCCTCCTCTGTGACACTGGAGGCTGGTGCCAGCAAGTGACCAATCCTGCCATCCTAACATCTGTATGAAAAAAGAAGGGAGAAAGCAAGGATGGAGGGAGGGATGGAGAGCAGAGACAGAGCGGGAAAGAAGAGAGTACGGTAAGAGTATAGCGCTGAGGTAAAGGAGGGAGAGAGACTGAGAGGTGAGACAAATGAGTGGAAAGGGGCAGCCAATAGAGGACATGGCAGATCAGCACAGATTGGAGGGCAGCTTACTGATCCTTGACATGAGATTAAAGAAAACCAGCATTTTATTTTAAACTGGCTGCTATAAAATGCAATATTTACTCCATAGCTTGCTACAAAGTCAAAGAAACACAGGAGGTTTGTCCTCTGCAGCCTGCATGATTGCTTGCCCTTTGAAAGCTTATTTATATGTTTTTTTTAAGAATCATAATCTGGATGGTGAGTTTCTGATTGGTCAGAGGGACAAAGAGCAGGATTGACAGAATGAGAGACTGATGGTATTATAGATTATTCTCATTTTCTGCCATTCCCAAACTCAGTTTTAAGGGAAACCTTTTTGGTGATGCAGTGACAACAATGTTTTCTACTTTAAACCTTTGCATATGGAGGAAGGAGGTACAGGGCAATGTTCTGCAGGTTGTGATGCAGAATACTTACATTTGAACCTAATCTCTGAATCATAATGTGAAGTTCTTGTACTTTGCGATATGATTCTGAACATGCTCGGTTTGTGTTGAGAAACGATATGGCTCTAGGAAATATCAAACAAAGCATTCAGCAGAGAAAGCAAAGAACGATAACTGAATTTCCTCCTTTCAGCTCCTTTCGAGCCTTTTATTTGTGTTCCTTTTTTGTGGTTACCAGATCTGTATTTCTGCAAGATCTGTATGTGTGTGGACTGAGCATGCGCATCAGGTTCGCCATCTTGGACACAGAAATACGGCAACAACAACTAGTCCAAACTGTTTGGTAAACACATTTACGTCTTCCTGGAATGATCAGTAACTCAAGCTTTTACTACTTTTCTTTAAAAAGTGTAACTGTGTCGATACGTTTCCCATTTAAAAGAGCTCCATCTGCTGGCCGCCTGTGGGCGGTGGTTCTGCGGGGAAGCGTGACACAGCTTCAGGATCTCATTACATCACGATGGCAGGGCTCCTGTCTCATACATCTGTCTGATAAGGGAAATGTTCTGAGCTCCAGTTGATTTTTTTTCATCAATGTTCAGCGTCAGTTTGTAAACAGGAAGAGGAGGATAAAACATGCTTCTGCAACCGGGACAGTGAAAATGATAACAAGTAACGGGAAGAAGTGAAAATGCGTTTACCAAACAGATCTGAATAGCTGGTGTTGCCGTATTTCTGTGTCCAAGATGGCGGACTTGATGCGAATGCGCAGTCCACACACATACAGATCTTGCAGAAATACAGATCTGGTAGCCACACTTCTCTTTTAAATTGATCCAATGAGAGCATTTGTTAAGCCTTTCCATTAAGTTGTCCTCGTTGTCCTTCTCATCCCTCCCACAGGCACCCATAGTCATCTTGACTCCACCTTCCACCAGAAGCCCATGATCAGAATGACCTGCAAGATTTGCTGCGAACAAAATTTTGACATTCATGGAGTCTGTGTTAGAACTTTGTTTTTCAATGAACTGGTGAATTCCCTCTACAGTAGTTGAATGGAAATATCAGAGAATATCATATGCGTTTGCGAGAAATTAAAAATTCAAACTGTCTATCATATAAGTCCAAATTTATACTGAAGGAACATTTCTTATATGGTCTGCTTTAATTTTTATAGTAATGAGGGATAAAAAGCAGGATGAAGGTTATCTTTATCTTTATGTCTGTGGCTAACTGAATTATGCAGCGGATTATCCAGATGGTGTTGTTGAAGGGGTGCTTTAAAAAGTTTCTTGATAGAAACTGGATAGTTTTAAACACAGTTAAAATGTGTCATTAACTACATGAGTTAAGGAGAATGTGAAAAGAGATGTAGTTCAGGTTTAGTTGCCAATTAAAGTTTGAGTACCTTGAAAAGCAGCTGGACCCACAAGATTAATGTAATCAAGAAAATCCATCTTGCAAATAAAAAGAAAATCCATCTTCTTGTTAAAGCTATCGGTTTGTGGTAAAAACTGAAATTAGTGACCTATTAAAGGATATAAAATCACCAGTAGCAGCCTCTTTTCACTTTATGTGGGGCTCTGGCTGTTTTAAATTATCGGTATATTTTTTTAAACAAAATAGACAAAACAGATCGATCGTAAGAGGAAAACATGATGAGGGTTCTGCATAAAGGAAGTTATTTAGATTCATGATTTATGTCCATTTAAGCAATGGTTAGCAGAATCCTCAAAACTAGAATCTGTTGTATTCTGGATAGCTCTGACTGGTCTAACTACAATATTATTTGCCAAAATGGCTCATGAAAATGCTACACTTTACTTTGGCTTATAAAGACATTTGATAAAATTATCCCTGGAAGAAGCTGTTTGCAACTGAATTAATGAAATACTGACTGACAAACATACTGATTGACCAGTTTTTCTACTTTGAACGTGGACATTTAAAGTCCTCAGTTTAAAAAAAATCATAAGAGAACAAGATTAGTGAAAAAACATATTTTTTTTTGCATATTTCAACAAATTCACAGTTGAACTCTAATCTATATAGAAAATCAAAGCTTAAAGGAATCACTAGGCTGGAGGCTGTGCCAAAGAGATAAATGTTCTTAAGAAATTTCTGACACTGCTTACTCGGCATGGTGAACTGATAAAGAGAAACGACCACAGGCGGAGCATGTGAAAGAGGTCTCTGTGATGCTGAATCTGGCTACCATCATTAACCTGCTGACTGCAGCTTATTGGTGACCCTGCAGCTCATTTTCTTACACTGATAAAATCTTACATTACCTACTTCTGTTCCATACAAGCATTAAATGATAAGACCATGACTGTGATAGACCAAATTTGTGCAGGCAGCCTCCAAGCTCCAATGATACAGCAGTTAATAACAAAGGCTGGACTATAATTGTAAATGTTCCCAATGTTCCCAAAAATTAAGACAAGATTTCCTGGACTAATATCAGGAACCGCACAGACTCTGATGATAATTTGCAACTCTACTAAGTGCAGCAAGACAAAGTGACCTGCTAAGCCTCAAAGGAAATTAAAGCAGTGGACAGTGAGCAGCAATTCATGAGAAGAACTTCTTCAGTGACTGAGCTTGATTTCAATACAAGTGGTGGCCAGACGATGAACAAGACTTTATCAGGGGGGTCTTAAATTCAGAAATTAAATGATTGTGTTCCACTCTCCAACACATTCGCATACACTGCTGTGATAATTGTGGTTGCATTAAACAGAGGAGATAAAACAACTTCATTTTAGGCACTTGATATGGTTGGAGAGGTATTAATGGCCCCTCCCTAGTAGATTTAGTTTACTGTCTGATGGTAGTGGAAGAGTGGATCCTTGCGTCTCTGGCCACAAAGACTTGCATGGCTAGCTCCACCATGGGAGTTGTTAAGCTACAGACGGGAGTGTCTTGGCCTGAACAGTGCTCTTCCTCTTTACCAAAAAGTTATTAATATAGAATAGAATAGAATAGAATAGAATAGATAATGTTGTAAATATTTGAATTCACTTCTTCACTTTCAGTTTAGTTTTCTATTTGTAATACATATTTATACTAGCTTCAGCTGATTTATCAACATATTCATTTAGTTTTACTAACTTTAGCTGAGAGCAGTGGATAAATAATAGCATTGAGGATTCACAGGCTCTTAGCGCACCAGACTCATGGAGATTTACAGGCTCTTAGCTGAGACAAGATGGACTGATAGATAACACATCAGCCTGGGAAACTGGAGTTCAAAGAGGAGCATTAGTAAAATAATTTAGGGAGACCAGGGAGGGTTGTTTCTCTCTTGCAGACCGGGACCAGGTTGACGGGCACAGAAGATGACCCTGTGGCCTTGCAAAAATACACATGCACATGTAGCACACCCACATGCACACACATAGACTCATCTAAGTGCTCCACATGCACACACATAGACATGTATTTTCTCCTTTTCCTCAAACAAAGAATTGTCAATTGAAATAGCATAATTCTGGTGTTTGTCTCTTTTATTATAATGCTGAATTAAACCAACATGACTCATTCTGATATCTAAAAGGTATCCAAAACTTCAATAAGAATAGAATAGTGATTTTCTTGTCATTCAGAACTTACAAAGGCTAATACTGTCGAGAAAGAAATTTTGATTCAATTACCTCAGACTTGGGCAACATTAAATATATAAAGAAACTAAAAAAAACATTTAAAATTTATTTCCATCATTTTGCCTTCTATGCATTATAGGCTACTAAGTAAGATTTGTTACAGGCGATATTTGTCCAAAGTTTCACTCCAAGCTTACTTTAAAATCAACCACAGGAGTTGAAACAGGTGGCTAGCAGCCTTTCTAGCCTAATGTTTGAATTAAATTGACTCATGTAGCTTTTGCTTTGAGTATTATTTACTTTTTCAGCTCCAATGTTAAAATCTTGATTTGTTGACTGTAAATAAGCTCACTGAAACAAATGTGACTTGGTTGTCCCTCATTAGTTTGAAACTGTTCTAGTGCTACCCTATTAGGCTACTAAATTAACATTCTAATGTAGCTTCAGGCTAACATTTTACTCAAAACCTTTCATGACATTAGTAGTTATACTTTCACATTAACAAAATATCTTCCAGAAATGTGCAGCTAAATTAAAATATATCTAAAAAAATTAATTTAGACTGGTAGTGACACCTGTATGGAGAAAATAGACTAAGCATCATTGTTTCTGTGTGTAGCTAATACACGTTTTGTAAACTGTGTAAGCCAACTTGTGTTTAACTTTGGGTACTTAAATGCTTCACAAAGTATTTTAGACAAAGCACCAAATCCCACGCTGCACAAATCAAATCCAAATATATCTCATAAGCTTTAAATGAGTCAACATTAGAAGTGTACTGGAACTCTCTTTCAGTCCTTAATATACTGAGAATGTGTTAAAATATTCATAGTTCATACTGAGTAGAAGTGAGCGGTTATATTTTGACAGAGAGAGATACTCACCCCAATCTCATAGCCTCAGGTGAAGTAGGAAATAGCACTGAGAGAGCCTCAGTAAAAATAAACTGGAAATAAACATTTTGTTTCCTTACTTTTCATTAGTAATAGTAATAGTAACAATACAAGCTATTTGTAGATGTGTTAAAATGTATATGCATTTGTATGCTGTGAAACAAGTGGAATGGGCAGCCAATAATTTGAATTAAATTGAGAGGTATGTCAGATCAACAACAAATATATCGGGAAAATCTGTAGTCAGGCCTTATCCCATTTATACTGTATGATGGGGATAAGTGAGTCCTGCTCTTCGCCTGTCAGCTGAGCTTTTCTGACACTCAGCTTTCTGAAAATGGCAGCACCTAAGCAGAAACCGTTTGAGGTCTAAAGCTCCCTCTTAGAGCCAGGCAAGCACTTAAAGTAATCCAGCTCTGCTCTCTGTCAGCATAAACCCCACAGCAAAAATGCTCATTTAAAATTAGAAGTCAGTAACAAAGAAAAAAACAAAAACATAAAAACTTTCAAAATTGTTTATGATTATAAGAAACACCAACTACAGTAAGCATACTGATTGGCAACAGGTCAGTAACATGACTGGGTATAACAAGAGCATCACAGAAAGGCTGTAATAAAAAATACAGAGGATTTCATCATACTGTACATTGTACACAAATATTTAAAAACCAATACTCTAAAAAAAGAAGTAAGTAATTAATTTTTTGTAGATATTTGGAGTTCATGTAATCTTTGAAATGTTCTGAAAATTTAGAGGAATCTCTGTATGCAGAAAACATTTAAATATGCAGAATGATCCAACTCATCAGGGACTCTGGTATTGCTGCCTTACAAGGACATACAATAATGAAGCTCTGTAAGCACTTTGTCTGGATTCAGTATTTCCCTAAAGTGGAAAAAAAGGGGAAGACGGTCATGAGCTCAGAGGTTTGAAACGGTTGCATACTCTTAGTGAACGCAAAAATTAAAGCGATTTTAAGATAACATTTAAATTCAGTGACATACAAGGTTGGAACCATGTTTGCCTCTGCAGAAAAGCTTTTTCAGAGAAGTTACTGCTTATTCCTGCAAGATGCAAACCACATCCTGCACTAACTTAACATTGAAACAGCATAACTGTTATATTAGAGTCCAGAGTCTAAATGAATGCTAAACTGGCCTGCCTGCAGTCCAGATGTGTCTCCCACTGAAGATGTATTTGTTGTTAGTTTCTTCACGAGACTGCAGATTACGCAGCGGACAGTGATGTTGTCCTATTCAAGAGCTTTCACCCTGGGTTTACACAGCTCCAAGTCACAAAAAAACCCTCCCCGGAGCCCCTTCTCAAAACTTTGCAGTCACCCCAAAAACCATGTTCTCGAGTGCAAGAGAGGCCAGATCGCAACACAAAAGTCACTCTCAAAGCGTTGTCACATGATCTAAGACTTTAAGTAAATCTGAAATAAAATCTTTTTGCCAATATGTTAACAATATCACTTTTAAATTAGCTGTTAACTGGTCAACAGTCTTAGACTCCTTGAGGCACTGTATCCCGGTGGTTTTAGAAACTCCCCTGCTAGAACGAGTCTATTTTAACAGACTCAACAGCTTGTTCTGAAGTTTTGCACAATGACCATTGAGTTTGAGTCAGATGCATTGAAGCAGGGAAACATTTAGAACCTGCAGGACAATGACCCTCAGGGACCAGAGTCTGAGACTATTATCTTAAATATAAGATAACACCTTTTAATGGCTCATAGCTTCCAGATTGGGTTTGGTTGATGACTTTCTGTATTTCGCTACATGAGAAAACGGGTCAAACTAGTAAATGACTGATGTTCATGGATGTTATTATGCAGACAAAGTGCATAATAATGGAACATTTTTGTATTACAGAATTATATTTACACCTTTATAGTCAACACAAGCGCTTCAGGGCCAAACTAAGCACACACACTCATGAGTAAGACTACAGTGAATGTGGGCACAAGGTCCCACATCTTGGTGTGTGTCGCTGCTTTTAGCCGTCCTGATTCTCTAAGCTCCTTTCCTGGCTCGTTGCTGAGGTGGGCACGCATGGCATGCAGCAGTACAGTATGTGGTAATCTGCAAGGCTCTGCACTGACAGCCTATTGAGTGTCGAGGGCTGACAGTAAGTCTATTTCATATGGGAATGTGGTTACGATAAGGTCCTCTGCAGTCGGCGGCATCACACAATGCACAGTTTTAATATCACAAGATCAGCCACAACAGGACTTAACAGAGAATGTGTGGAGAGACAGCGAGCAAAGGGCACAAGGGAAATGAATGATGGAGCAGCAGAGAGGAGAAGAAGGGAAGGGGGACGATAGCAAAAAAGAGAAACAGGTGGAAGACAGGGGTGAGCCTGCCCTTCTTGCTCATCTCTGTCATTGAGAGGACGGTAAACCACTTTCTGTCCTCCGCTGCTCCTTTCCTTCAGATTTCTCAAGTAGGACACAAGATGCGAGGGGAGCAGATCTTTAATAATCTTATCTGTATACAACCCCCCTCAAATAAAAAAAAGTTAATTTTTTTTTAGAAATTCTAAACTTCACTCACTTCATCATCAAACTGTTGATTTAGTTGTTGTCATTAGGGATTTTCATGCTGAAAATGCAGCTGCCCTGATAAAGCTGGGAACTCACACGGTCACTGAGAAGCGAACAGCTCAGCAGCAAATGAACAGGTTGCAAGAGTCACACTCAAGCCTGTTTTATTCAGCATGTTTTCCATGCAGATGAAAATATGCCGGAATACACATGAGAAAACATCAAGCGACTGCCATACCCCCCCCACTGCATGAGCTCCCCCCTCCCCCTGCCATTAAACAACTCCGCTGTTGCTATGGGGTGAGAAAGATGTGGATGGATGCTGCGATGATCACTTACATAGGTGGACTGCACTCTCCGCCAGTGTCCCAGCCCAC
>JAVQJG010166554.1:0-11291 GCA_036024015.1 Craterocephalus amniculus
TGGATGGATGGATGATGGATGGATGATGGATGGATGATGGATGGATGATGGATGATGGATGGATGATGGATGGATTGATGGATGGATGGATGGATGGATGATGGATGATGGATGGATGATGGATGGATGATGGATGGATTGATGGATGGATGGATGGATGATGGATGATGGATGATGGATGGATGTTAGAAGTGAGGAAGGAAGGATGTAAAGGCGTCCCACCCCGCGGCGTCGTGTTTCTCACAGCGCTATGCGGTGACGGCGGCTGAGTAAAAGCGTCTGACAGCAGATCCAATAAGACACAAACACACAGAGGTTGTTGCTGCGGGTTCAACGCCGCCCTCTCTGCCCCGGCCTCCATCTGTAGCGTGACGTAAGCGTGTTACAACACGTACAGTTGTGATTGCGGCGCATGTGTTGGTCCATCTCTGATCCAGATTAAACAGATCAGACGTGTTTCCCTCGGACAGCTGCAGCTTCTCTTCAGCTCTTTTATTTCCATGGAAACCAGATGGAGAGACTTTTATCTGCAGCTTTCCTCCAGCTCGCTCCACCTGACGTGTTTCTATCCGGCTCAGTTTATCTAACACAACTTTTGTGGAGACAAGTATGATTCTGCACTATTCTCTGGTTATCTGGAGGGAAATGAGAAAATAAAGACAGAAATCCGTGGAGGGAAACAGCCAATCATCCGGAGCACCTGCAGAAAGACCTGCACGTTTCCCTCATCCATGTCCGAACACCTGGCAGAAACCTGAAAGCAGATCTCCACGTTTCTCATGGTTCAGATCCGTTTGACGTCCGGTTTTCTCTTTTAAACTCCTGACATGTGAACAAAAAAGTTCATTCATTTCGTTGCTTTGCCTCCACTTTATATGCTGGTGGTGGGACAGGTGGCTCGGGTGGCAGAGCAGGTCTTTCAGTGATGTTAAGGGTGGAGGTTCACATCCCTCTGCTACCTCAGTCACCTGGTGTGTCCCATTGGGCAAAACACTTTACCCTCATTGCCTCCAGTGATGCACCGCTGGTAAAACTACATTGTAAGCTAATAATTTCAGCTATATGACAGTAATGTAATATGCTAACATGATGCTGACATTATGACGATACCATGCTAACATGATGCTAACATTATGACGATACCATGCTAACATCATGCTGACATTATGACGATACCATGCTAACATCATGCTGACATTATGACGATACCATGCTGACATCATGCTGACATTATGACGATACCATGCTGACATCATGCTAACATTATGACGATACCATGCTGACATCATGCTGACATTATGACGATACCATGCTAGCATCATGCTGACATTATGACGATACCATGCTAACATCATGCTGACATTATGACGATACCATGCTAACATCATGCTGACATTATGACGATACCATGCTAACATCATGCTGACATTATGACGATATCATGCTAGCATCATGCTGACACGATGCTAGTATCATGCTAGCATCATGCTAACACCATACCACAGCCCAGTTAAGGACAGGACGCCAATCTGTGTTCCGGGTGTTTGGCTGCAGTTCCACCAGAATTCCACTGGGGGCAGTCAGCAGAGTGCAAAATGAATGGAGCCCTATGGAGCCAACGGTCTATTTCACCCAATTTTCCTTTAGATTCAGATTTTAATGTATTTCAACATGGGTTTTAAGTACTGCTGTCAGTCGGTTCAAATTTTTAATCGCAATTAATCGCATGAGGGTTGGAGTTAACTCACAATTTCCATGTCAATCACATTATTTAAAAAAATCCTTTAACTATTTTATTTCAGTCTATCTTGTCACAGGATATTTGTCATGATCGACTGCTCAAGTAGCTGTTAGGAAGTCGATATAGATCGGAAAACAGATAATAAACCTGATTTGTTAAGTTTTTTTTTGTTGCAGCTGTCTTTATGTGAGGTATACTGTGAGAGTTGTGATTTCCAAGCTACCTTGAATGCATCACAGTGCTGCAAAGTATTCTGTCTGACAACGCAAATTTAAGTTTCCTTTTTTTTTCAAGCGATCGCAGCTCACCACACACGGAGCCTGGTGTTTAGCTGGAAGCACGCCTGAACAGGCAGTGTGGAACAAATGTTTTGTTTCCGGTCTGACTGGATCTGGTGTGGCGTCGTAGTTTTCTAACTTAATGAGTTGTTTGCAAAATCATGGAGAACAACTATAAAGGACTGGCCCTAATAGCCACTAGCCTGGCCCCGCCCACTACATTTCACAAGCTCCATAGTCTGATTAAGAGGGATATTCAACGGATTTCCAATCGCACAAAAAATGGGGAGCCAATCAGGTGTGAGCTTGTCCAAAAAGGCTCAACGCAGTGAGGCGACAGGAAGCAGCAGCGACAGCGTCGCTAACATGGAGCAGCGTCTGACTCAGCGGGAGATTCTGTTTTCAGCTCATTAAACAGAAAATTCTCTGTCAAACGTGAGCAACGAGTCGTTCTGGAGACATTTGCTGGAGGCAAAGACGTTTTCGCCTTGTTCCCGACCGGCTTCAGTACGAGTCTGTTAGCCCCGCTGGCTACACACACGTCAGAGAGAAGAGTGCTGTGATTGGTTTAAGCTTCGACCAATCGCGAACAGTTACCACTTTGGTTTCATTTGTACTGTGCTAGAGAAGGCTTGTGGCCATAAAGTGTCATCGACACTTTAAATCACCTTTTTAAGCAAATATATGACTCAAAAAATCTAAAACTCAGCCGTGGGGATTTTCTGTACATCCTCTAACACAATTTTCGAATTACTAAAAAAAAACACACTGAGATAATTCCAGGTTTATGGGTGAAGCTAAGTAGGACTCTGGACTTTTTGAGACACCAGCTTCATGTTTGGTTTGTCCAGGAGGATTTTTCATGCTGGTCTAAAGGCTGAGCTACACACAACATTTTCTATATAATTTTTCACTCTTTCAAGACTTGTTATGCTGTGTCTCCATGGCAACTAGACTTGTTTACCGCCGGGATCAACTGATAAAACCAAGGGCGTAGGTTTGGTCTCAACATTAGTAGAGATGATATAACATTATAACCTGCATGTAGACTTTTCTACTTAACCTATACATGGTACTACATGCTTTATCAGTCGGTTGAAAAATTATGGAAAAAATCTAAATCAAGATTAATGTAACTTTTTACCTCAATTGATTAATGTATAATTATCTGATAAAAATGTCTGCTAAGGCTGCAAATAAAAGTATTTTTAAATAAATAATGTAGAAAATTAAACGATAAATTTTAATAAATAAATAAATGCACTAATAGGTATTTGGTTTCAAAAGTGTAAAGTCACAACATGCTCTGGCCTTTTTTCCTTCTAAACCCGGCACACTCAGCATGTGAAAAGGGGAAAATGGAGATCTGAACTTCATGAAAATAATTCACTTAATTAATAATGGCAGGGTCAATTCTATGGAAGCTGCAGGAGGTGGAACTGCAGTGCTGGTTAACCAGCGTTGGTGGCATCCTGGACATGTCGCTGTTAAAGAGAAGATCTGCTCAGAGACATGGAGCTGCTCGCTTCCTGCATCGGACCTGAAGGAGCCTCTCCCTGAAGATCCTTCCTTCCTGCAGCCTGAAGAACCAGAGATGCCATGCTGCATTTCCCTCTGGGAGCAATATTTTTTCATTTCATTTCTCTGGTTTCCTCCGGAGCAGTTTTTTGCAGGTTTCCTTCGTAGTGAGTCCGGATGCTGCAGCTGGCCTCCAACAGCAGAAACCTCTTTGTTCGTCGTTTGTTCGGGTTTAAATCTTAAGCGAGGAGGGAAGAGCCGGGCCGAAGGTGGCGGCTCATGTTTAAGCGGGAACACCAGCTCTGCCCGGCGCCCCTCTTACATCCACATCTCCTCCGTACACCTCGACTCTCACACACCTCCTCAACTTCTCCAAACACACAGAATCCAAATAACTGTTTAACCTCTCAAACATCTTTTTATTATTACTCACCCGCCTCTTTTTCCACATTCCTCGCTCTCTGAGCTCTTACGCAACAAGGTGCTGAGGCATCCAAGTCTCAGGGAGCATATTTACCCAACATGTACTGGACTGTACTGGTTTAGCTCTTTGAAGTCGGCTACAGGCTCATGAGGTGAGACCAGATGGTCTGAATGAAGCAACCGGTGCTGCTCATTAGGGATGGGCATAAAAAATTCATCGACGATCAATTAATCGATCATTAAAATTATAATTCATTACATTACCTTTTAATCGATTTATCGATCAGTCAAATGCATTTTTAAACGGTGCTAAAGTTGTATATGAGAGCATGTTTTCCAGTGTAACCAGTGAATTAATCCCATTTAACTGCCACAAGAGTCGTTCATCTTGTAATAAAAATCTAAATAAGCAAACCCATTAAGTTTTTTTTCTACTTTCACTAAATTTTAGTATAGGCTATTTAATTTTACTTTAGAAATATCTGATAATCGATTGAGACAATTTAATCGAATGCCCATCCAGCTGGGAAGGCTAATCAGGCTTTTTGCTAGAGGTGGGAAAAATTTATCTAAAAATTGAATATTGAAATTTTTTGTTTCCCAATTTTAAAATCGATTTTTTTTTTTTTTGCTAAAAAATTTCTCTCTTTTCAAATAAATGCAAGAATTTTATAAAAATATTTTTTAAATATAATTTTTATTATCTTTATTTAGCGTTTTTACTCGTATTGTCAGGCATTATAGTAGATGAATGTTGGTCTGGCTACTGTGTTGTTGTGGTTTTTAGTCCAATTTAGCCCGTTTATGTCTAGAGGCCCATTTATGCTCCCTGAAAGACGCAAACGGTTACGTCCGTTCCAAACGCTTTTATGCGTCGCTGTCTTCAGGCTTCCGTGCGTCTTTTGTGTTGCTACAGCTAACCTCCACCAGGGGGCAGTGCTGTTTGTTAACTCTGCGATATGACGTTGGCATCAGACGCCTGTTTGCTATAAAGTTGTTCCTAACCACCGACACGCCCTTGTGTATATATATAGAGTTTGTATATATATATATATATATATATATATGAAGGAATTCAATTATGTTAGACTCTGAGTCAATCAGAGGACAGGACCGGCAGGTTAGCATTGGCGGCTAGCCATTAAGAGCGGCAGTTTCCATATTAATGGTCTGAAATCCATCGCCCCTTTCCACACGAAGCTCCGGTTTTGGTATCAATTTCATTAGAAATTGAAGCTGTTGTGGTGGTTTGGTGAAAGTACTTTTGGCTAAAATCACCAAATCACCGCCTTCTATCTTTGCTCTGAGCCTGCTGGGTTGCTAATGGAGATTGTTATGATTCTGCCATCATTCATGGACAGACTTCTCTGGTCTGATTGGTGGGATGCAAAGAAGCGTCTAGCTTCCCTTGACCTCCGAAAAACTAATCACGCTCCGGTAGTGGCATGACGTTTTCTCATCTGATTGGCTGATCATTGAAAAAAATAGTCTACAAGGGAAGCCAGCCTGGTCTGGCCTCCTTTCCAACACGATATGATTTAAATTAATGATTAACCACAAGTGGGCGCTGTTTCAATGGAAAACACGGCGATTGGAGGAACAGTGAGGCAGAATCCTCTTTTTATTCGCTCTAAAATTAAGAGTTTCAGAACAATGACAGTCACGGTCTGAAAATTAATAAATGAATGCAGCAAAAAAATAGAGGAGGCTGTGCTTCCCTTTGCTTCTGGGAGAAACCGCCACTGGCTCAGAGCAGACAGGAACATTTATGGGTCGTGTTCACGTTTGGTAGGCTACCTCTTGTGGATGGGAAGATAATCTGCTGACAGACAGGCTTTCTGAGCCCATGCAGTGAGTAGAAAATAATGTCCCAGCCATCCAGTATTCATTTATGGCCATGTCACTTGTGGAAAGAGGCAAACTTTTGATGTTACATTCTATAGATGATAATAGTTTGATAATAGTTTAAGTAGTTTTACAATGAGAAACATGATTGCTTCATAATTTTTAGACACAGATTTTGACAGACTATAAATAAATGTTTACTTCTGAGACAGCTTTGCTTACTGGGATTTGCAAATCATTGCCATCCATCCATCCATTTTCCGTACGGCTTAATGCAATTGGGTCGCGGGTGTTCTGGAGCCTATCCCAGCTTTTAACAGGCGAGAGGCGGGGTACACCCCAGACAGGTTGCCAGTCTGTCGCAGGGCGCCAATCATTGCATTCCTTAAAAAAAGATTTGAGTAGCGTTCCAGCTTCTTTTAGGGTTGTGCACCCTCTACTTGTCACATTCTTGACAATGAACGGATGTAGAGCCACAGAGCAATTCTTCAAAATGCCTGAACACCCTAACCACAGCTTCAATAGACGTCCATCTTTTCTCCAGATGACTCACCCCGATCAGACTGAAAGCTCAGTGTCATTAATTGGCAGCAGATCGTATAATCTCCGTCGCCTTCTTTTTGCGTCTCCATCTTTCATCTCTAACCTTTCTGCTCCTGCTTCTGTCTCGCCCACGCTGTCTGCTCACTATTTGTCCAGGAATCTCGCTGCCGTTTTTCATCCCACCTCCTTCTCATTCCCACTCTGCCACATTATTCCTTTGCACTGTGAGATGAAAATGAGTTGTGTCCCCCCCCCTCAGATTGAGCTCCTGCCCTTGAGGAACAGAGAAGAGGATGTAATTACATTTTTATTTGGTTGCAAATTATTCTTCTAATTTGATATGGATTTTTTCTTTTACCCGGGCCACTAGTGGAGGGGGTTTGATAAATGATGGGATGGCAGGCTGCCGGTGGAAGAGAGCTGGACAAAGATTTTAGATTTAAAGCTTCATAACTATTTCAGTTTATGCTAAGGCCAGTTGCTGAGACAAATGATACTGTTCCACAGAGCTGTATCCATCTCACTCATTAGAATTTTATCACAGCTGAATTGCAAAATTCCAAACAAGAAAACTGATATTAATGAAACAGGGTTTTAAAACACATTTGCATTTTAATTTGTGCACATCTCTTAAGGAAAGGACCAGATTATAGCATTATTTCTGATTATATCGGTATTATAAGTGCCTCTGTGATCTGTTGCTAAATCATCCTTTACACTCCCAATGGTTGAAAATCTCATGTGGAGTCAGGGTGTGATTCACATTTGCTTTGTTCCTTGATCTGCTTACAATCGTAACCGAGGGAGTGTTAGAAAGACACACAGGGAGGGGAATATGTGTGTGTGAAGCCTTGGCCCTGGCCCCTGTCCTCGTATAAAATAACTCAATGCTAATCAGTCTTTTACTGGTGCCAAGAAAGAGTCGAAGAGAACACAGTAGATCTGTGAGAGAATGGATCCTTCTTTTCATTTAACCTAATTCACACCATTCCTCCAGTCTTTTAGTCAGTGTCTGCCTCTCCATAGCCTCCTTTTTACAAAACTTCTACCTTTGCTTGGCTTTCATGCAATTCCTTCTGTTTCCAGCACGTCAGCCTCGGCTTCCTCTTGTTAGCGGCCGGTCATGCATGCTTGCTGCCCTGATTAACTAACAAGCCAAAGGATGTAACACGGAGTAGTGTCTGCTCGCCTCCAGAGAGGCATCGATCCGCTGGCAGGTGGTAACTGCACAGGCGTTAGCATATCCAACTGAGCACGAGAGCAGAAACGGGAAAAATAAAAGACTGCAGGGAAAAGGAAACCTTACACGAGTGGCTCCATAGTGTAGAATAGGTTGTATAAAATACAATGTAGTATGAGGCTCTTGACCATGGTCCCCAAGCCTAGGGGTCCTCTTTGTCTGGTTCTAACCATTAGATCGGGCAGGATTACATCTGCACCTTTATTAAACACCCACACATGTGCTTATTATGCCTCTGTTGTGTTGCCTTGTGGGTTTAATCCCTAATAGCTACAGTTACATTTTTTTTTTTTGATTTTTTGAAAATCTTTTTTTTGAAAAACAAACAAAAAGTATGGGAACTTAAAATACTTTACATCACTCATGAGCTCATATGTGTCGAGCAATCTGCACAAATTGACGAAATTATAATTTAATTTATCACATGATGGTTTTTTGCTTTAACTTTTAATATAGTTATAAAAAAATAATAATACTTTCCTGAACTATTGAGAGAACTTTACTAATGAGCAGTGAGACAGAATACCTGCCAACAGGTGTAGAAGTCTGATGGAGAGGTACAGAAAACACGTGATTAAATTAATTGCCTCAAAGGATTGCTAAACAAAATACTGGCTCATGAGTGATGCAACATAAATCAGTTTCTCATATTTGTTGCTTGTTTTTCAATAAAGGCTTTCTATTGAAATTTGTACATACTTTTCATCAAAGGGGGTAAAATAAACCATTTTATTACCCCACATTCAGGAAAAACACTGACACGTAGTCTGATTTATCCCAGTTAATCTTCTTGCATATATTCCGTAAATAATACACCTGATGTGTTGTTCTTCGATTTTTTTTGAAAGAATAACTTTTTTTTATTATAAAAGATTTAAAGATTTTTTTTAGTTTCAAGCACACATCACCACCAATGACCGCATAATTTCTTCATGCCACAGAGTCTTTATGGTGATGCCAAACATAATCATTTATGAAAATGATAATAAAAAAAAAAACACTTAAATCCTCTTAAACCCAAACATTATGAGCTAAAGGATAACTAGTGAGGTCTTAGGCATGGTTTGTAACTGTAGGTGCTGCACAAAAGTAAGCTACTGAATGAAAAGCAAAAACTATGTTAGACACATGACATGTAATGGGTGAGTGTGTCTTGATACCAGAAATGTTCTTGGAATGCAGACAGTCAGACATTGAGGCTTTTACTTCCAAGAGATTATCCTTGTGGTCACCCCTTACCCCTCATCTTAAATTAGAGGAAAGCCAACCACCAAAGACTCTGGGCTGGAGGGAAGACGGAAAAGAGAGACGTTTGTGTCTGTTTTGGATCACATGCCTTCGTTTCGGCAAAAGTTCTCCCCTGGCCTTGACAAAGGGGAAACCCTGAAGAAGACTCCCTCAGAAAAAATCAGTGAGCATGAAAAATGAATCCCTATGGTGGGCAGAGCAGACAAGTTAGGCACTAAGAGCTAAACATTGAACTATGCACTGTTTTTGGACGTCTTAGCTGTACATGGCTGACCTCGTTGTACATAATTTATGACCCCTAATGATATGGCAGACATGACCAAACCAAACCAAACCAACAAGTTATGGGTTTTAAACAGTATTCCAGTCATGTAGATGCAATTGGGTCGCATGAAAAAAAAATCAGTGCACACATGCTTATTATTAATTTATTAATGATTCCATTCTGACTTTAAACTTGTACAATACTGTCATGTCTAAAATCTCATCCCATCCAACACATAACCAGCGATGAGCTGCAATATGTAATAGTGTACGATATACCGTCAAAGTAATTCCCCATGATGATAATTTGTCATCTCACGATAAAATAAAAAGCATTAAATTTAAAAAAAACAACAAAACATCCTGGAAGGTAGAGCAGACAAGTCGAAGAACTTTGTTCCCATATCTGAATGGGGTGACAGAGTCAGAGTACAAAAGGGACAATTTGTGCTGTATTTTGTTTTGTTTTTTATTGTCATATATCATTACCGTTACCCTAATCTGATTAATAATTTCAAATGTTTTAAAGTCTCCAGTAGGGTGACTTGTAACTTATCTGATACCATCCCATTCTTCACATCTCAACTATTTTGCCACTGCCATCTGCCACTCTTTTCCCCCTCTGCTCTGTCCTTACAGTGTCATGTCTCTCCAGTCCTGCTCATAAGAAGAAAGCAATTACATGCCAAGAAAAATCTAATAAGATCTCTTTTTTCTCTGCGATGATTTGATCAGAACAGCATGTTGTTTGTCAGTTCATTGTGGCTGCAGATTGACTTAGCCATTAATTTCATCACATTTAACACCTGAGTTTTGGAATTAACGGCAACAGGGAACAATTTTCACTGCTTTGTCCAGGCCATCTTCCTCCTTTTTACTAAGAAAAGAACTTTTATATTAAATGGATGGAGAAGCATAAGATGACTTTCGATGGAGATTATCAGAGCCAGGATATAAATAATGATGTCATGAACAAGGGAGCGAGTGAGGGACTATTGCAGAGCTGTTAAACAAGTTAGCCAATCAGTGGTCCAAATGAATAACAGGGGAGCCACAAAAAAAGGTAAGTATTTCATTGAATATACACAAGAGTCCAGACCTACTAAACTTTCTCAAGGCCAAGGCAGGTTAAGTGCGTATCTAGACTTATCATTTCAGATTACCAGCTCTATGTGAGTGATGAAAAAGATCTTGTCGGGTGCCTCTTCTGTGCCTTGCAAAAGGGTGTTTTCAGAGGCTCAAGTTGACAGTTGTTCTCATCGCCTACCCTCTTCACACATAAGAAATAGAAAATTGACTAAAACAAAACATGTTTTAAAAAAAGTATTGTTCCTTAATGAAAATGAATAAAATCTTCAAGCGCTTTCACCGTCCTCTGCCTGATTAGACTGATACCAACACAAATATTACTCCTTACGCCATAATGGTATCTAACTCTACACAACAACAACTTGGACCAAACGATTAATTTTTGCACATAAAATAGACTAGTTTTATAAAACGATAAGTTAATCATACCCGTGGCATACTGTAGATGTTTTCGAAGAGTTATAGCTCAAGTAATTAGTGTGCCGTCTTACAAGAACTGAAGCTGCAGGTTTGAGCTTTTTTAAATAAATTTTCCCTTAAGAATAAATATTAATTTATTCTATTCTATTATGCAATATATTAACTAAAAATAAAGTACTACACTATTAGAAGCTAATTCTATGGTCGCAATATTTTTGTCAGACAGCCTTTATTAACACAAATGTAAGTCAGATTCAGTTCAGAACCAGTTTGCGGGAAAGCTTCAGTGCTTCTTGAGACAAGTCCAACAGGCAGGCAAAAGATTGTCAACCTGGAGAAAAACAATCCAAAACATAAGGGGCAAGGCTGAGTCAGAAAATAAGGTAAAAACTAGTGATGGTCTACTTGAAGCGGAAGCCCCGGTGCGTGTGTAAAAAAAAAACAAAACAGCGCTTCAGAAGCCAGCTTCAAAAGCTTGATTCGTCCGGCCAAAGTCACGTGAACAATGACGTCCGAAGCTTCACTTGCGCGTCACTGCGTTGGATTGGATGGTTTATATCGAAGTGAATCCCTGCTGGGTTTGTGGCATTTCGGCAGAGACTCAGGGACAGCGAGAGATACGGAGAGAGCGACTATTTTTGTGCACTCCGGCATCATCTGTTCCTCGTGAGATAATATTCCC
>JAVQJG010166569.1:0-12373 GCA_036024015.1 Craterocephalus amniculus
AGGGACCTTTGCCGCGATGTGGGGTTCGGACATAAGGGGGGGAGGAGAACTGAGAGGGTGGGGGTGGTGGAAGAGATTAAAGAACCAAGGGAGGCACAAGAAAGAAACGAGAGTAAAAGAGCACAAGGCCCATTGGTCAAACACAAAGGAGAAGAGAAGGAAAGGACATTTGAAGTCAGGGTTACTCCAAATAAGCACACCTTAAATGGGCCTGAGTAAAGCTGGCAATCAGGGTTTTTGGAGTTCCCCTGCAGGTGTGCCTTTGACAGATTTGGCCTCCATAACCTCTTTGTGATCAAGAATGGGGTCTGGGGTTGAACTCCGAAACCAGTGGCATCTTGCTGTCTATGCCTTTCATTGGACGTCTATTGCTTACACACGCACACGCTTGCTTACATCCTCTATAAACACACACACCGAGATACTGCCAGACAAGAGGAAAACAAATCTGGTGAAGGCTGGAGCAATTGGATTATCACCTCTTAAGGGTGACTTCTTGGCTGACCCCCTTCAGGCTAGCCTGCTGAAACGAGACAAAAAATTCCCAGGGAAAACACTCTCTCCCTTTAAAGAACTAAAGCACTGTCGTCCTCGTGAAAATGCAATGACGGCAGCATTAATGGACATGGAAATGCCCTTTGGGGCAAGTGCTCAAATCCCTTTTAGCCATATTACATCAGACCCCTGTGCACTCATCATCACCACATGCACTGGTGTGATCAGCAATGGAACATGGGTGTGTAAACCCGCTGTATAATGAACTGATACCACAGCACTGCACTCTGTCCATGTTTTTGGCCAAAGCTTGTGGTTAAAAGAAATAAAAGTCACCCCTTCCCTTTGCTACAGCTCACCCTGATTGTATCCCTACAACACTCCCCCACCCCGAGATAAACTGGGCTCCATCTACTTCTCAGAGGACGACAGAAAGTAAAAGAAGGACAGCAAAACAAACATTTCCCCCACGCTTTCCCTTAATGGCAGACAACATACATTCTCCTCAACTGCTGTCAAAATAATCTGGGTAATTTTTTCCCTTTTGTTTTTCAAACATTAGTTTGCACATTAGGCTGACCCAGTTAATGTGCCTTTCCTGCTGTCTAGGACCCCCAATCCCGGCCAAGTTTGGCCTGGAAAGCCAGGTCTCGCAAAGGGTCTGTTCATGATTACGGGCCATGGGGACCAGGCCTCATCTAGCGCTGAGGCAAAGAGAAGAGGGCAGGAGATGATAGGAAAAGAAGTGGGAGAGCCTGAGTTGCTTTGTGAATGGAGGTCCAAGGGGTCACGGTCATGGTCATGTTGTGGGAAGGCACTACTCCAACCTTATACAGAGCCTCTTCTCTGATTGTTTTACAGCTGTAACACAGACTGGGGAGAAAGACGGAGACTGAAAAAAAAGGAAGAGAGAACAGAAGGGAGGAAGGAAAGAGGGAGCTGAGGGAGCTGATCATTCTCTTTAATCACATTTTGGATGCGGGCCAGGTAGTCTGCAGCACTGAGGGCGAGACAGAGAAGGGTGAGAGAGGAAAGGAGCGTGAGGGAAGTGGTAAGAGAGAGAGAGGGAGAAAGAGAAGAAAGTGAGAGATGGGAGAATAAATGGAAAAAGAGGGGGAGTGAGGATGGGAAAAGGACTTATGATGAGACAGAAAGAGGAGGATGAGCTGGAGAGCAGAGCCCCTTGAAACAGCTTGAAGTGCAGCCGTGCTTAAGCCAGTGTGCCTATACACTGTATACCCACACACGCCAAATCTGTGTGTGTGTGAGTGCAAAAGAGAGGGACAGCCGTTCCCGTAAATGCCTGCGAATGCTGAATCTAGCAAGAATCTGGTGTTCGAGCAGAGGCAGAGATCCATTTTAAAACTATGTGCATTAACTATACTTTTCCCCATAGATTAAGCACTCCACATGAATAATTTAGCCTCTTTTATGCTAATGGGATCATGAAAGTATCCCCTCCACACTGTGTTTTCTACCCCTCCACAGCAACTCCTCTCAGCTTTCAACAAAAGCCCTGCCTCTTCCCAACAAACCATCAGACAGACACACTGCAGCGTTTGCCTCGGCGGATAGCTGACATGAGACCAACATGTAGCGACGAGGCTAAAGTTGCACACAGTGGCACATCCCGAAACATTATGACACTGTTATCCTTACAAAGCCGGTCTATCTTCAGGTCGTTTTCTGTGCAGTGCTGTTTTACTTGCTGCTCCTGAGCAATATAAGGCAAGCTATAAGTTGACTACGCCACATGGTGCACTTAGTTTAATGTTTATGTGATATCTGTTGGGCTGGTTTTGTCAATGGCTACAGAGGCAGACTCCTCCTTTTACATTTACTGAATGTTTCACTGTGGTGCTTTGTGTTTTCTTTAAAGAGGGAAGTGGATGTATCCTGTGTGTTTATGTGTTTTTCGGCCCTTTTTTTGTATTTCACTTCCCCCATCACCCACTAAAACACACTCCTGTGCACATGCGCAACACAAACACACCCTTGTTGCTCCAGCATTGTGTTGTGCTGAGGTGGGGGCCCAGTGTAAAAAATTATCAGTGCTCCAACAGCTGGGAGTGAGAGCCATGAAACAGCAGGGCTTGGGTCTGCTTTATTGTTTATCTGTTGTTTATGAGCTAATGTTCAGCTTTAATTACTACACTAAATTAAACTCTAACAGGCACTTAGAGGGAACCAGCTAATGCATGCACATGTGTGCCCATACACACACACACACACACACCATATATTTTATATACACAGACACACCTCGCCAATCACTCCAGAGCCGTAGTCTGTGCGACTAAAATGCAACAAGGCTTCCATCTTGTGTTTAGCAGAGATTGTGGTGTTATTTCTGTTGTGGTTGCATGTTTGTTTTGGGGTTTTTTTTCTGGCTCTCCCAACATTTTTGGAACATTTTAAGTCCCAAGCAAAGCCATTAAAACAGAAAGGCAAAGCCAAAGGTCCTGAAAATGCAGACTTCAACAAGTCTTGTTCATGCTGGGACATCAGGAGTCGTGTCCCCACCAGGAATGACCCCTCTCTAGTGAGCTCAACCACAAAGACCTTGTTGAGTGGGGCCCCTAGCCAGGGCCAAGAGGGCTCACCACACTCCCCACACATACACACACACGCAAATGTACCACAACACCATCAAGCGCAGCATGCTCCCTTGGAGCTGAACACTCAAGCTCGCTCGCTCTTCCTTTCTTCCCTCCTTTTCTCCACATCTCCGCCTCTCAGTCTCTCTGGGGAGTCTGTCTATCCACAGAGCATGGGGATTGTTCAATTGCTGAGAAAATGTACAAAATGCTTTCTCCTCTCTTCTGTAGAGCTTTTCCCATCTACAGTAGAATCTGGGAATTGTACAGAAAAGGCCTTTTGCTGAACACTCAACATGTCATCATGGATTTGGGCTTCATGCATAGCTAATAATTACAAGTGTGGACTGGAGTGTGAGGCAGTCACACACTCAGACTTATATACACGTAGAGCAAGAGAGAGAGCAAAAAAACCGCTTCCTACTACGCTAAATCAGTATTGGGGATATACATTTTATTACCGAACACATTTAACTTCACTGTGTTTGGTGTGTGCAAATGTGCAGAGTATTTCCTCACACTGCTCCATCACACTTGGAGTGCTGAGCATATTATGGACACCTGCTTGGAAGCGAGTGCTATCTTAAGGCACGCACATTCATCAAGTTTAACTCCCTGCAACTGATGTCTCTGATGTTTCTAGATAAGCCTGGAGGAGCTCCAAAGGACTGTTAATCAAAATGATGTGCATGCAGAGACATTGGAGTTATTGTGCGTTACCTTCTGAACCATGCCCCCCTTAACAGCTGATATTTGTTTATCTAGCCAGAACATAGGGAGTCACTCTCTAAAGTCAGTAAGTGAGAGGGCAGAATTGGCCCTTGGAGTGATAATTCATGGTTACTTTTTTTGGAAGGAAGCTTTGAGAAAAGTCTTTACAGATGGTTATGAGTCTGTTTCTTCTTGGTTTACTTCTTGATTTTTTTTTTTTCTGAAAAATGAATAGTACATATTCCTCATTGCATAGGTAAAATAAATAAATAAAAATGAGGGGGAAGTACAGACATTTAATCCTACATCCCATAAATTAGACAAAGGCAGAGTGAAAAGCAAGAAAATAAAAAATACATTTGAATCTGCTGTAAAATATGTTTTTGGGGAAAAGTGGACAGGAGTCTTATATTCCGGCAGGCTTCTGGGTCGATTTTTGTGCTAAATATTTGTCAAAACACAGGCGCACATAAAGCACACTTTTCAAGATAAAGAAAAGTTTATTTTTCCTTGCCAGCCGGAACCCAAAAGCACTGTGAGTCTCACACAATCTTTCACCCCCTCCTCCCTCTGCACTTTTACCCATCTATTCTGTCTTCCTCAACTGATCCACATTGTCACCCCTTTTAACAGGGGCCAAGCTGTTAAAGACCCCATTACTGAAGCGAAGCGCACATTTCACATTTTCTCAGTGGACTCCAGAGTGCGGACTACAAATTTTATGTTGAAATGTATTGAGATAGGAGGCAAGTTCATGCGTGGAGTGGAGTGGAGAAGGGGGAGAGGAGGGGAAGGCTCTATCAGAATGGAAGGGCCAGATTCGGGAGTCAGCGAGCGCTTCAAGCGTTAACGTAATTGCAAGAATGTGAAAAATGAGGCGGCGGGGCTCCCGAGCAGAGCGAAAGGTCAGAGCATGCCTCACACAAAACAACTGGCTAGAGGACGGCCTCATTAGACCATTAAATCAGTTGCCCTTGGTCTTCTTTTTTTCTCTCATTCCCTGTTTTTCATGCGCCTACTTTTTCACCTTCCTTACTCTTTAACCTCCGTACCTAAATGACTCTTCCTTCGTCCTTTTTTAAAACCTCTGCATGTGTTCCAAGATGCTTACTTAGTTTTTTTTTCTCATGAAACACCGTGAGCTGCTGGATGTTGCATTTAGCATGATCCAGTCCGGGTCTACGTTGGCCCAGTGGATGGTGCTGTACCGTAACTGTCTTTGGCCTGTATCGATCTGCTGTTACTGGATACGGTGGGGAAAGTAGTCGATAAGTGCTCTGTGGATTACAGGTCACTTGTACTTATGTGTGTAAGATAATCAATAGGCAGTGCATTTCTTTCTCTTGCCGCCATGCCCCCCCATCTTTCAGCTGCTCTTCATCCCTCATGTATTGGCACTTGCAAATAGTAATACAGACACTCCTCTTATTTTTCTTTTTTCTTTGTTTTTTAGTGTTAATGGCTCGCATATTCTGAGGGTGTCCTTTGCGCTCTGCCTAACAGCCCAATGTGACCTGCATTTATTGCCCAATATCTGTCAATCCACTCTCAGGAGGGGAAGCAAAAGGAGAATAAAGATCTACTAAGTGTCAAAATATTATTAACCAAGTCTCTCCTATGTTGATGAAGTAACTTGTTTAGTTATTATCTTTCTTTTTCTAACTAGCTTGACAGCAGCCTGTGAGCCAACTGTTTTCTTGTTTTTTTTCACACAAGCAAGCCACAGAGATTAACTGTGACCCTCAATCTGTGGTCACTAATAGTTAAAAAGCTGCAACTGCTGTTTCGGTCTAGAGAGAAGGAAATGATTTAAACGCCTGCACCACAGAGGACGCAGTCCATCAATATGTTTGATCGCTTATTGGCAAAGCGATAGCCTTGAACAGACACAGCAGTCGTCCTCACACGGCTAGTTGGTAGAAGTGTGTGCTTGAGCGGGTGGGTTTGTGTATGTAAGAAGTGTGATGAAATTCCATGAAAAACTCTGGACATTGCCAGAGGGTGTACAGGGAAAGAGACCCACAAAAGCACACTCTCTGCAAGGAGACCGTCGGTGCATTCAAAGCAAAGCGAGGACAGGAAGAAAGAAGTCAGGTGCACGTTTTAAACAACATGCCGGGATTTCTTTTTTTCTTTGTTTGTTTTTTACAGTTTCAGAAATGATACTGTGGCAACGATGCAAGGCAGATAGCTGCAGCTTAAACGCAATCTGTAATGAACTCGAAAGCATTTCTTTTAAGATGTGTTATTGCTGTTTGGTGGGCCGAGTGCAAGATAACACAAGACTCAACGAGAAATGATTATGGGCTGCTGTGCGGGCAAAGTTGATATGGTTTAAATTCAAGTGAGAACTGGCAGAAATATACTATTAATCACCAGCTTTTGTTCAGCTCCGCAAATAGCAACGTTTTGGGAAAGCTTTTCGCAAAGGTAGGTGTATTACAGGGTTGTTAGGGTAGCTGTTGTTAGTGGTGGTGGCTGAGTGTTACAGAGGATAAACATGTTCATATTTAGGTGTGATTCTGTTAACATGGATTCCAGTAAAAAAAAAAAAAAAGCGGATAATCCAAAGTGTGAAAGGAATGTCTGGGACACGTGTAAATAGACATCTATTACCTATAGATTTCACATTAGACACAGTAGAGTGAAGTGTTGGCAACTCCTTCCATTCATGGGGATTAATATGTCCTACATGTATGTTTATGTGTTTGTGCTTGAGTGCACGAGGACACCCGTGTATGCTCTGGTGTGAGTGAGCGTGCTCACCTTGTTCGCTGCTGTTGTCACCGCTCTGTGAAGCGTGTCCCCCGCTGGAGGGCCCCGGTGTGCCGGCCGAGTGTGTGGAGGTGGCGTCATCGTGGTCTCTCCAGGAAGCTGGGTTCTATGGTTTTTAAAAAAGGAGGACGCAAGTGTGGGATCCATCCATCCATCCGTGCATCCAACCAAATTCCCCAGCCAAGCCACGAGGCGGAAGAGGAAAAAGAAGGTGGAAGAGAAGCAGAGAAACACAGAGTCCATATGAGTGTGCTGGAAACATGAGACTGACATCTATAAGTGCCTGCATAAGGAACCGTGAGGTTCCTTGGCCTGTTTACATTCTCCTGGCAAGGCAAGGAGCTCTACCGCTCAGTTCTAAGCAAGCGGACGATTAAATAAGCTACGATAATCCTACATGAATGGAAAGAAAATGATGCTCTAATGCAGCTGGCTATAAGTCAAAACACTGTAATCAAAGTGTTTCATTAATGCATAAGAGCAAAACACAGCACGGTTAATGTGGCAGTTGATTTTCAGAGCTGCAAGTATCGCACTAGTGAGTAATCATCTGAGCACATATGGCAGAGCCCAGTGATGTTAATTTGTACCATAACCAATTGAGACTTCCGTGTCAAGTGAGAAATATAGAGGTAAAAAGTCCAAACACACCACAGCTGCCATTAATCATTACCACTGTCAGAAATGAAAATAAGATATGACAGTGATTCTCCTGCTAATCTGCCAAAAATGTGTTCACACCCACACTGACATACACACACACTCACAAAGCCTTTCAGAAATACACTTATACTTGCCTGCTAATGACATAAAAGAGCAAGAAGTATAAACACACGTGTATGGACACTCAATTCTTCATATACAAAGAGATTCTGAAAAATGTGTTAACATACAAACATATTTGTGGGCTTTTAAGGCAACTTTCTTTTCTTCTGTCCTTCCTTCTGACTTTCGCCCCCACCCCCTCCTTTTCCTCCCTTTCCAGGGCATTCCCACTGCCCTCTTAGTGCATGGGGAAACAGGATTTTCTACTGTACAGGAAAGGCTTTATCAGTGCCTCATGAAGGCAGCCTAGAGGTGGAATTTCCTCCACCGTTCAGGCAATAGAGAGGCAGACTGGTCACGTCATTTACTACGCCTGAGCCCGCAGACGCGCCGGCTCAGTCAAACACACACCGAGTTGATACAACCTCATAGCTCGCGCAACCCTAGCTAGTCGTTCCCAATTTAACATGTCACCTGAGCATGATGACAAAATGTTGGCAAATGGGAGGCCTAACGTTGTCCGGGGGGCCCGAGTGAAGCAGCCTCTTGAGCAGAACCCAAGCCAAACAAACACAGGCCTTCACCAAAGCTTCCCACAAACCTCAACCCACTTCTCAGTTCCCGCTATGTGTGTTTTTTTTTTTCTTTCTCCCTCAAACACACATAAACACAAACACATTCATAGAAAAGTCAAGGGAAAATGTGCTCCACAGAACATTCCAAGAAAAAGACCATTTTTACCATTTTCTCCAATTTGAGTTCCTGATGAACTTCTTTTCCCTTCTCCCCCACCACAGAGGAGTCCGCCTGCCTGCCTGCCTGCCTGCTCTGGTACCCCAGTCAGAGTGAGCTGTACTGGAGGAGGACAGACAGGAAAGAGCCTGGAGACTAATGGAGGTTCGCAGGGAAATAAAGGCTATAAGACAAGCCGCTGCCGAGCTCCCCTGTGCGCGCAGTCCTGATGTGCTGCTGCTGGTTGTTTCTGTTGTGGAGGCGAGGCTGCTTCTATGCCTGTGAGCGAGGCCCTTTTATCTGCTAAGTTTTTTGGGGAAGGCGGGCTGTTTTCTCAAACAGCTCGGAGCTGAAAACAGCAGACGGAAACACACAAGACCCTTCAGACCCAGCGCTCCACTCGAGGCCCTCTCAGCGTCAGCTGTTCACCGGATGGCAATCAGATAAAGAGCTCCGAGAATTACTAAGGAGAGGGGTAAGAAGACAGGGTGAACAATGGCCCGTGCGTGGGTTTTAGCCTTCTATAGTGAGCCGAGGGACAAGTGTCCCTGATCTGAAAGGGATAGGTGATTGTGATGTTTTCCCTCTTTGGGCCGCTGATCAACACATGGCAAATAGGTCTGTTGTTATAGTAATTTTCTGTTATTCACAACACAGTGTAAGCTGGGTAAAATCGCTAATGTGGGAAAAGCTCATCATTCCTCTTTTCTTTGTCACATGCTGCACGGAGACGAGGACGAAAGAGAGGTAAGAATCCCAGAATTCCAAGAAGGCATTATGTATTTAAGCAGAGGCTACTCTCAGACCGAGCTGCTGTTGATCTAAGAGAAGCAAATGACTGGGTTCCACTTCCTCATGATGAGATACTCAGTGCAGACAGGGCACAAGACAAACCTGAAAAAACTATGCCGGCTGCTCTTACACCCACTCCCTTAGCCGCGGCCACAGCGTGGTGTTAATGCAATATTGGAATCGATAGGACTTAATCTAGCTATCATTGCAGAGTAATGTGTCATTTTTAATGGCGCTGGTACTAAATTAAATTCAAAGACTCCTCAGCTAATGGTGTGAAAGGGAATGATATTTTGCTATGATTTGCTACCCTTTGGATTTAATGTGCCTATATGCTGGAATAAAAGATTTGTTAATTTTGCTCTTAAAGAGCAAAAAATAATAATGATAACAATAATAATAATAATAATAATAATAATAATAATAATAATAGACCCTTGGACCAGAGCACAGGCTCCTATTTAAATACCTGTAAGCTCATTCATAACCTTGTCTGCTACACAAAACAGAGAATATCAAAACAACAGTTTTAACTTTCCATGCTACACAAGGCGACAAAAGCAACAGCCTTTCCTCTGTATGAATAATTTAGAGCGCCTCTCTGAGCTATGGCGGGTGCATCATCAGACACTGTGCAACACAAACACACACACAACCATTTTGTCAGAACCCCCATGGGTCTGATAAAGTTCAAACAAGTTGCGAAAGGAAAAGAATCCTGTCATCCAAACAAGTCTTCTTCAACCTACACACGGAGTCCTCCAAGAAAAATAGGAGGAAGAAGCAAAAGAGGACAAAAAAAGAGAGAGAGAGGCCTCTGGCTCATGTGACTATTCCCTGAAGCTGGGCATAATTAGGAGTCAAACATGGTTCACTCCATGCTCTTCACTAATTGTGTTAAAGAGCAGTGTTACCATGAGGAGGAGGAGGAGGAGGAGGAAAATACTAGCAAGCAAAACACGCATATATGTGCAGGCGAGAACACACACACACACGCACACACACAAATGTACACAATAAGACGGAGGGTAAAATACAAAAGAAGCATGGTCTCTTGGGGCAGTCTTTTCTATTTGCAGGGGTTAGCAACTGGCGGATGATAATACAAGTTGTAATTAATATAAAAGCAGGAGACAATATGGGAAGGATTGCTTGTAGTGCAGCCAGGCCACAGGAGAGTGAGCGCATGCGGCTGTCTCTTTTGCTCCTGTCCCCTGTTTCTCATTTACAAACACCTGCCCAGCACAATCTTACCTCTCTTCCTGCACTCTGTCTACATCCCTAGGAATTTCAAATAAAATTGATTTAGCAGCATCATTGAATTTCCCTCAAATTCCCTTGAAACCCGGAGGGAAAGAGGGAAATCTGTCTTCGCAGTAGCAGCAGAAGGTAGGCTGAGAAAGACTAACCTCATGGGTGTGTGTTTGTGTTGTACTACCAGTGTGAGGAGCAACTACAGGGATCCCGTGCCGAACATGTACAGAATTGCTGACACACCAGAAACACACAGGACCATAAATCATGAGGCGAGCTGACATTTCAAGACACATCTTGCCGCATGGCACAAACAGAGAAAGAGAAAAAACTCCTCGCACTTTCTTCCTAAGTTAAGCTGGTAATTATATGCAGGGACTTGAAAAAAAAGGTGTAGGTGCACACCTGAGTATTAACAACACCCTCAATTATCCAGAATATAAAGACTCCTTAATTTAGCAGCTAATAATTCTCCACAGCATGTTCTAACAGACAAGAGGAATAAACTGATCACATTTATGCCTGAAGACTTTCTCTGGGGCAAAAACAATCTGAACCGCGTTCTACATGCAAATATGTTTTTGTTATTTTTAGAGAAGTTATTCAAATAAAATGTGACAGCTTTTGGAATTCATTGGTTTTGCATACATCATAATGACATTTCTTTAAAAATAGAAGAAAAAGAAAAAAGTAAATAGCATAAAACTGACACCTCATTATGGATAATTCTGCTTTCATTTATTCCTGGTGACATATAATAGTTTTTCAGATTAGCATATACATTTATGCAACTTCAGTCATTATCTGTAGGTATACATTGTATTTAAATCTAAGTAAATCTACGAGCAAGCCCTGATCCTGAAATGACTGCTGAGCAAAAACTCATTGCAGTTATTTTACATCTTAGAAGAAGAGGGAGTGTGAAAGATGCAACAAGTGAGCTGAGCCTCTCTTCAGCCACAGCAGCCATGATTAGATATGCCTGCCAACAGGGCCCTGCCTCTGAACACTAATCAAATAGGAAATGTGAGGCCAGACAGCCAAACTTCACAAAACAATCGCGCAAAATAGACAGAGCAGCCCAAGTCAGCAGTGCGCTGTTTTCATGAGGTCCTAACACACTCATCCCCCGAGGAGAACAAAGCTTGTAGAATTAGACCACCTCAAAAACGGAGAAATTCCACAGTTCAGCAGGCTAGCTCGGCCCCAGGGCCCACTGTCCACAGGCAGAGGTCTGCACTGTGCACGGTGACATACAGACATAGGGCTGGGCATTACTAAGCACCCATCTTCCCTGATACAGGATAAATCCCCGCAGAGGCTCAAGATGAACAATTGCATTTACTTGATTGAATGTTTGATGTCACCACATCCAACCAGATATCTGGTACGGTGCCACAAACCTGCACCAGAGAACAAGATCTAAACAGAAAGGGCTTGTTTTCCTTTTTTTCCCCACTTCCAGTCAAGCAGTTTCAAGATAAGCTGCACTATAACTATGGGAACTAGTGCAACTCCCTGAAAAAAGCATTGGAGCCTGCTTATCCTGCAAAATTTCTATATAACAAATCTGGAGCTATGCAGGAATTCAAAGACAGCCTCTTCATTGTAATGCATATGCATAAAGGAAATGAAACAGCTCTCTGCTAAGATTGACTGAAGGAGCCGCACAATGCCACAAGAAGACACAAAGGCTAATTCATTAGAACAGATAATACTCAGACATTGTTAATTCTATTTGTCTGCCTAATTGGATGTAGCGCAGAGGAGACAGAAATTTTATTCATTAATTAAAAGACAAGAGAGCAAACCTTTCACAAGTACACACATCCATTTATGAGACTACACAGCAGTGTTTTTTTCTTTCCTCCCATCTCTCTGCACGTGGAATCCGGCATCTTTTCCCATCCATATAGGATGAAGTCGATGCGAGGAGGAGCAATGAGTTTGGGAGCCTTGGGTGGGCTACGTGGCTGAGATAGTCACCGCCAGAGAATAAGGGAAATCAACAGTGTCACCGAGGCCTCATTCTGCTCTCACTATACCATAATCCAATCATCTGCAAGACAGTGCTGCATTCAAGTGTAAATAAAACTGTGCTTATTATGCTTTGCCATCAGGTATGAGGAAGGGAGGTGTGTGTGTGTGTGTGGGGGGGGGGGGGGGGGGGGGGGGCAAGAAAAAAAAAAAAAAAAAAAAAAAAACAAGGAAAAGGGGAAGCCAAATGAGAAAAAAACACCCAAAAAAAAACA
>JAVQJG010166607.1:0-16827 GCA_036024015.1 Craterocephalus amniculus
ATCGGGCTTGTCCTCTGGCCCCTGCATGTTTTAAAGGTTACCCTACTTTAACACAGCCAAATGAAATGAGGTGCTTGTTAACAGGCTTGCAAAGAACTTGATGAGGAAGTTTATTAATCTGAATCAGGTGTGTTGGAGTATGAACACAATTAATATGGATACATTTCTGCAAATGAGTGACAAAAGTGAACAACTTTTCTTTAAAACAATTTTGAAAAACTTAAATTGAATTAGGTAATCTTTGTTTATAAATTGATTGAACTGGAATCAAATTTGACCTAAGATGAACTTGTTTACTTTAAGTGACTGGAAACTAATTTTGTTCTGAATTTGTGAGCTAAATCTTCACATCTGAAAGACTATGTTTAAACCCATTTTATTTTTCTGCCTTATTACAAACTAACTACATGAGCTTTAAGATGTTCCATCAAAGCTGTAATTGCTTCTGGCTTACCATGTTTCCCAGTGTATCCTGGCAGGGTATTGTTGTTGCCCATGACCTTTCTTGAATCGGGGATGTAGCTATTGAAGGAAAACACAAGCCCATTCATATCAGAATGTAGGTACTCAGACAAAAATGTTAAAAGGTCCTGAATGTTTCCGTAATGATCATAATAAAGTGTGCTACAATGACTTGGCCGTACACTTTTTATGACCATCTTTGAAAAGGCAAAGGAAAAAATTAGTACAGCAGGACTGGGTCTTTCAGGAGTGATTTCTTTCTTTCCCTCAGTTGTGTGATGGCTTATGCCACCATGTGCTGCCAGCCTCAAATGGAGCTCAGGGGTTTGGCACTAGAAATTTGTGTATGATTTCTTAATTTTAGTCAAAAACATTTCTCTGATATCTGAGATTAAGAAGTCAGACTGTTCTCAGGGAGGCTGCAGGTAGGAACAGGTGGTAAGAGCTCCCCTCAAACAGTAAATGTGTAGCTGAGGATCAGAGCATTCTAAAAATTAAAACGTGAACACACACCGTGAAATTATACTATTTAAGAGGGGCAAGAGTATGTCAGAAAATGCCAGTCAGTAGGGTATCTTTAAACTGTTAAATAGTGCACATATGGCCTCTGATTCTTTATTTTGTATTCTGCTTAGTTGTGGATACTGGCAGGCATCAATGTGACATGAAGTCGTGAGAAACATTTTCCTCCCCATGTTCACCTCCTGATACACAGCAAACAGTGTGATTCACTGAAGAATCTGTGGCACTGAAAGTTGAGTAAAAAAAATCAATTATCCTGGCAAATTCTCGAAGCAGACACAGAAGTTTGACATCCACTGATGTCAAAAGGAACGGACGCACAAACTCACAATATAGCATCATTTCAAATTAAATTAAAACACCATATAATTTTAGATACACTTGAGTGCTACTTGCGCCACTTAGTTTCCAAGGTAACGGGGAGGGTATATTTAGAGAGCACTAAACTGAGAAAGAAGGGAAAAAAAGTGTTATTAATCTTGATGGAGCAATTACAATTAGTCAAAGTCAAATAGTAAAGATCAAAACACCTCATCTGCTTACAGTTGAAGGTGAGAGAATGCTCAAGAACAACCACCCAGCTCATTCAGCACCACTTCTGACACTTGCGTCATTCAGTATTTAGTGGTATTACTGATTCATATGGTGCAGTGGAGGTTGCACTCAAGCTACTCATCAAGGGAGGTTCAGGGAAAATACAGACGTCAATGACAAAATGATTTTTTTTCTTTTTTCCAGTTTCATATGTTGAGCTACTGAGCAGCAACCACTTACTGTGCTGCGAGGCAAAGCTTGAAAATACAACCATTATATGCATGCTCAAGTCCTTAAATATTTGGACAGACACAGTTTCTCATTTTACTCTGTATATCACCATATTATATTTTTTTAAAAGTGATTTAGCTGTGATTGAAATAGAAAATAAAAATACTGATTTAACTTTTCAGAATTTTTTTTAAATATTGCCCTAGTAGAAAGGCTCAAAAGTAAGGGGTCCAAAGGGGACTTTCTCACAAATAACCACTAGGGGTCATTACTTTTAGAACCAAGGGCAACAACCCCCTCCGGTTTAGTAGCAACAAACAGATGCATCAACAGCATATCCAGAGTCTCTGCTGAGGCAGTTTACACTCAATTGTCATTTTTTATTGTAAAAACTCATGTTTTGCTAATAAATGAATTAAAAATGAACATTGTCCTCTTGTCGTAGTGCCACCCTGAGTTTAGCAGACCGCCCTCTAGGATTTTCTCTCACGTCGTCTTTTTCTGGGGTAATCACTTTTCTTCGCAGAGGAACCCAGTGGACACTTTTGCCATGTCTTTTATCGTCCACCGTCTTCTCTTTTCTGCTGCCTTGCTTCCTCGGGCTGAAGTGGTACTGATCCAGGTTGGACAAGTTATCTCCCTGCAGGAACCGCTTGACAAGTCGGTCCTCTAATGAGTGAAATGTGATCACGCAGAGACGTCCTCCAGTTTTCAGTGCTGTCTGAGCCGCGCGCAGGCCTGAGAGTAGTTCATTCAGCTCATCATTCACAAAGATGCGCAGAGCTTGGAAGGTTTTGGTGGCAACATGTGCAGGTCGCTGGAGTCGGTCTTTACGTGCATGGACAACAGCAGCAGGAAATGCACCTAAAAGCAAGAATGGTAAAAAGGCTGAATATTAAAATGATTACATCACATTGAAACAAGCAAAATTAGGTTTTGTGTCCTTATCTCAGACCTGAATATTTAAGTAGTGATCAAGTAGAGATTTTATTTAATCATTGTACTGCTTACAGCTGTCCTTATTTTCTGAAGCCAATGCATTAGCATTATAGCCTGGTCCCGCCCACAAGATTTTGCAAGCTCCATATAGTCTGGCCAAGAGGGCTATTCAAAATCCCTGCAATGTCCCCGAAACATCATAAATTCTGCAATGATTACAAAGAAAGGAGCTACATTTTACTTCACATAGTTTATAATGACTCCTCACGTCGTTCAGCTCCAGTACTCCCATTACTACAGTTTGATATTTACGATCAAACTTATGAATGAAAGCTGATAATTGTGTTTACATAACATCAAACGTCAGCATAAAGAAACATCGGCTAGTTTCGTTTAGTCTTCCTTCATCTGGCAATTTTCTGTCAGTGTGACAAACAGCAGGACACATGCGGAACTCTTGTGTTAACATTGTTTCCTCCATTTATCCGTTGCGCAGGCTGGAAAGCTGATGCAGACTCGCTATCTGAGCACTGAACGGTCCACTCGCCCTCCACCCTATATGCGGTTTTAGAAGGCCCTTAATATGGCGGAGCCTCCGCGAGAAACTGTACTTGTTTCTTGCGGAGGCTAAGTTCAAGCCTCTGAGAGGGTGTGTGTAGGGGAGGGTTTGGGATTGGGCCAGTATTATAAGAAAGATGGTGCAAGTCACACATACAGAGGATGGCAAACATGGAGGAGGCTGGCGAAGGCGTTGTCGTGGACGACCAAGCACCACATTTAGCTGTTAAAAAGTAACTGTTTACTTTTACTCAAAGTACATTTGAAATCCTTTACTTTTTAATTTTACTGAGTAGATTTTTTGACTGGTAACTTTACTTGTACTTAAGTAAAATTACAGCAGAGTAACAGTACTTGTACTTGAGTATAATTTTTTTGTTCTCTTTCCACCTCTGCCGATATTCAGTATCCTGCTGATTAAACGGATAGTTCGATTAGCTAATTAGCTTGGTACAGGATCCAGTCCTGTACCAAGCCTGGTAAAATCTTGAAGTTAATGTTTTATGTTGATAATTTTATTAAATATCAATAATTTCCATAGGTCATAATTAATAATTACTAAGAACTAGACGTGCTCCTTCAAACCCCAATATCATTGGTGTCCCTGGGTGGGCAAGAATCCCAACACTCTCCAAAAACCAAAAACACAAGGTGGACTTGATGCACCAAATTTCCTCTACTATTTCCTTTACCATCATTTACAGGATGTATCTATGAAAAATATCCACCACAACTACTCCAGACCCACTTAATTAGACTTCGAACAAAATGCATGCAATGATCTCAGTAATTTCAAACCTACCATTCATTGGTCAGACAATCAAAACACATCCAGCACCAGACTGTCACAGCTACAGCTCTGACAGCCTGATTTTTTTTTACATTTATGAAACACTTTAAACTTCTGTACATAGATTAAAAAAGGCATCACACTGTCAACATATCTATCCCAATTACATCCTCATCCAATTTCCACAATTGTTCCAGATGTATGGCTTTCTATAAGATCTACAAATTAAATCTTCCATCAAAAATAAACTAAAACATACTCCCACCAACTTAGAACTCTCTCCAGTAACTTCACAGATAATCAAAACCCCTCAAAAAAGAAAAAGAACTCTTATTTTTATAGCACAATGGTAAAATCAGACCAGTCACTCTCGATACCATACAAAAAAGATCTATTCATTACTCCTGATGCCAACTTTTTGGACACAGATCTGCAAAAATATCTATTGCATGTCTAACAAAAGCCAATTTGCAACTTATACAGTGTAAAGGGCTCTACAGAATTCCTTTCACCAGGAAAGAAATGTCTAAAGTAGGGTTCCCAGCAGAAGCATGTCCATATTGCACTAATCGATAGACTGATAACGATGTTCACACCACCTGGCTCTGCACACCTGTTAAACCTTTTTGAGCATCTTATGTAATACAATGATAAACAGAATAGTCTGCTGGGATATTTTGGGTCCTGGTGTCTATACGGATTTTTACTTTGAAAGACATCGCCTCTTAAACACTGCTGCAGATCAAGGACATCCCCCACCCCTTTCCCATTTAGTAAATTCAGAGAAATATACCATAGCATAATATAAAATTAACTTAGTGGAAATCCCACAAGCCAATATCTGGAGTACAGAAAGAGCTGCAGTTGGACTGAGCGGCAGGTCCATCAGAAACTTTACAGAGCAGATGGAGGGTGGAGATGGTGTTGTTATGGTTTATGTGTCACTTATGTGTCGTTATCAAATTCAAGTTAAAACTTAGTTTTAAATATTTAGTCACCATGGTCCTGTTATCATCAAAAAAAACAAAATGTGTTTGTTTTGTTTTTGTTTTGACTTTCTAATTAGTGCAATCAATCTTGACTGTGAACAATCTTGACTATAGGAACAACAACAAAGAAAAAATCACGTCGATGTCCTAATAAATGTGTGTAAGATCTCTGAAAGGCATTAATAGACTTCACCAGAAATGCAGAGAAAACTTCTGACATTATCAAAACTCCCATTGCATGTTTAATACAGTGAACAACCTTCTAAAATTGAGGTAGCAAAATGCTGATGAAAGAGCCTAAAATAAAAGCCAATTCATATGTCTAAAGCTATGAGTATTTTATTGATGCATGTGAAGAGTTTAACTTGACCGACTCATAACCATCAAACACAAACTAAAGAACAAATACGCACTTACAGAGTACCAAAGAGAGAAACTGCAATAAATACAGAAGTGAGCGATGTGGCATTTCTCTCCTCCTGCACTAAACAGCCCAAGGTGTGACTCACACTGCAATCAATACGATGCCTGCACAGCAAGGACCAGCCCTGCTCTGGCCTCACCAAGCCATGTGCTCTCTCTTTCTAATTCATCTTTCAAAGGCCCTACAGGCAGATCCACAGAGGAAAGAAGAGATTAGGATGTCTACATAAAGGTGAAATCAGGGACTTAACAGTGAACAATGACAATGCAAATGTGTACTGCAGAATGATGAAATTGTACTGTATTTTGTGTTATGTCTGATTATAAAATGCTATTTCGCTTGTTTGTAGCACTCCTATAAAACAACATGAGCTAAAAAAAGGCACAACAAGCTACATATATTGGCAGAAAAATATTTGTGCAGTGCCACTGGCTTTGCAAAAAGATTGTGAAGATTTTTCACAATATAATTCATGAAACAAGAAAACGTGCAGTAAACAGTTTGGTTTGAGAATAGAGTCTTCATGAAGTTGACAATGGTGCAACCATGTAAAGTTGGTAACTATTTGGAAAACTGTTAGTGGGGTAACATAAATGTGCTGTGAGATAATAATAAAATGACTTAATCCTGGTCAGTACTTACAACACATGCTGCGTTGTGACTTCATTAATCTTAATCCTTGCATGAGAATCACATGACAATACTTGAGATAAAGAAACGTTTTGATTTTACGTAATCTAACAGTTCATATATCAAACTGCTGCTGCTAAAAGAAAAATATATTTTTACAATAAACATACTCATTCAATATGAAAAGGGAAATGTGTGTAATCTTTTGACTGGTCCAATATATATCATGAACAAATCATTCTGTATCTCCTACCTGAGGCTATCCTTATGCCAGCAGCTCATACCTTGTCCTAAGTGTTGGAATGTCAAAGGGTGATATTTAAGTGAAAAGCACCAGTGGAATCAGTGAAACTGGAAAACAGAATCATTTCATCTGGAGTATGTCATGACTATCCCTGTCGGCGGTTAAAATGACAAACTACATTATTCTGCAAACAGCTAGATCAAAATGAAACGTCTGTTGTTAGGTTTGTGTCTCTCTACGTCTCCATGAGACATTTGGGAAAAAGGCTTTGACAAAGTCAGAGGCTGTTTATAAGAACAACAAACTTTCTCCCTGAACAATCACAATCAGGTATCAGAAACCATTTTATTTACCTTGAGCTCATCAGGCTTCATCTTAGCGTTAATTCTGTTATGACAAAGGAGACATTAATCCAGTATAATTCAGACTTTTCTTTCCAAGTTATAAGTATCAGCATGTATGATCATTTATATCAAATACAGTGCCCTGCAGAAGAAATTTGAGATTTCCTTTTTAGCAGTTCATCTTTATTTTAATTGTAATTTCACATCTTTATCTCCATCCCATGTCTGGTACCAAGTCTAAATCTTCAGCCAGGTTTCTTTACGAGCAGGATTCACCAACTGCAGACCTCCAGGACCACCTTCCTAGAGGTTTTACATTCTGGGGTTTTAGATGTTTCCCACCTGCAACGCACGCAACTCAAATTAATGGATCATAAAAAGGCTTGAGCAGAACTAAATTACCAGCCTTTGAAGAAGCAGGGACACTGCCCAGAAACATCTAAAACCTGATGGATAATGACCTTGAAGTCCAGATTTAGTAATCCCTGTGGAAGAGAAATAAATCTATATCTCCAGAGGGAGGCTATGCTGCTTGTCTTCAGAATTTTGTAGAGGAAGATCTTAAGACCAATATCTTAAAAGCCGTCAGCCAGGCTCACAATGTTATTGTTTGGCAGATCAGACTGGAAATAGCTGGTAAGTCACATTATGTCTTTGCTGCTTAAAAGCAACAGACAAAATTGTTTTCGATGGCTATCAAATATTCTTCAAAATGGACAAAAACCCTTTCATGCACTTTTTTGTGTATGAGCAGAAATTTCTTTTTATTTTTATCATTTCCATTAAACTTTTTTTACTCCCATTTTTCGATATGAAAAACATCAACATAAACCAGGCTTATGGATGCATAATTTCCAAAGCCCTGCATGTTTATACATAAATATAAATTGTACTGAAAACTCAAAGGAAATATTGATATAGATTAGAAAAATGTGTGCTGCATTTTTTCTTTTTTCTGTAAAGATGCAGCAATATAAAAAATATATGGTGTACAACATATACGCAATGTTAAACTGTAATAAAAAGAATTAAGGAAAAAGCATGACAATGAAACCTTTCTTTATTGCTCCATAACGCATGCAACACGCAAGTCTTCATTATTTGTCCTGCAACCTTGTTGCTTTCCTGAAGCGTCACTAACACAATTGCTCATAGAGCTCCCCCTGGAACTTTTTTGAGTCAAGACGTTTTGGATTGTTGTGAATAAACACTGGTGTTAACTCAAATTGCTCTTCAAAGGAGATCAAACAGCTGCTCTTACTCACACCTGTTCTCCCAGGGTGACACTGACGCACACAGTGGTCTGCTCAATAACTGTTGCAACGACATCTTGCATCTCAAATCTGGAGTCATAGAGCTTAAAAAAAAGAAAAAGAAAAAAAAAAGAAGATGGGAAAAAAAAAAACAATCAGCAAAGACAAATAACCAAACCCCTGCTGCTCCAACGAGTCATTTGTGTGAGCATGTGTGGGTGTCTGCGTTTGTGTCAGGTGTATGTCTTTATTTGCTAAAAAAAAGAGGGGGGTAAAAGGATGGAGGTGGGAGGGATGGACAACTGCATGTGAGATACTGTTTTCTGGGCATTAAAAACATTCTGTTCCAGCCACCTCCAATTCTGTCTTTCCCTCATATCTACCTCTCAAAGGCAGGTGTGGAATAAAGCACCTAGAGCTGAAGAAGAAGAGAGGATGATGACTGGGATCACGGTCAGCGTAATTTTCCAGGATTCATGTGTCTCACTGGGAGACACCCTTAATAACTCCACTCGTGTTTTATTTTCCCTTATAGCCTCCAGAATGCTGCGGGGAATTAATCAGTGTAAGTGTGTAGCTACCTGCAACCACACCGGCCAACTGCTGTGTCCGGGTGATGGAGCTGACACGGCGTGCCTCCACAATGGCTGAAGCTATTTTCCTTGCTTGTCTTTCTTCCCCATATGCGGTGAGGATAGATGTTAGAGCCTGTTGATCTAAGGTATTCACAACGTCAGCAGCGCAGGGCATGTCCGGGTACCTACGCACAAAGAGAAGCCCAATTAAGCTGCTTGACGTCATGTCCTTGCTGACAGTGGCGAATCCTGACAACTCTGAGATACAGCTGAAAACCTTTATGGCAGACAGTTCTGAATAGAATGATTGTGAGGCAAGGAAAAGAGAAAATGCAGCTTGTGCAACAGCTTATAATGAGGTTATGTTATCTGGTTGTTTTGTAGATAATGCTGACACTGGAAAATAAACCAGATATATTTTTGAAAATATTCATGATGCATTGCATTATACACATGTTTGAATAATCATAATAATAAAAAAAACATGTGTGCATTGGTTTTACATTTTAGAGATAACTCATGAATATCTGATCTAATATTCATTTTATTAACATTTTAAACAATTACAACTATAATCATACATTACAAAAAATATAATTATGTTTGAATCTTTAGAAAAATACATCATTGTGAAATGGAAAAAAAATTACAGTATTGGTCAGAGGTAAGACCTTAGCTGTTGTCTTAGGTGTTCAAATCATATATATTAATCCAAGTTTGCCACTTGCACACAAACAAGTGGGAGGGATTTTGTCACCAGCTGTGTGTTTGCCCATTAGTAACACAGAAAGAGAATTAAATGCATAAAATACATGTTTGATGCTGGAAAAACCTTGGGGTAGAGCCTGGGTAATGCTCAGAGGAGGCAGAATATGATGCAACACGTATGCAGCAGGGATTGCAGTGTTATGTATGTTGACAGTGGGTTATGACTCTGTACCTACAATCATGTTGCTATTTCTGTGTTGATATGAATACAGCATGTATTATGACATGCCTAAGATATCAATGAACAAATGAAAAGCCATATACAGGTAAGCAAAGCACCACACTACCCATACTTGTTTGTTGTCAAAACTCCCAAGCAGTCCTTGCAGAATTCACACATTTTCTCCTTCTGTTAGATTTAATTTGTGACAGAGTAGAATAGCTGGGCAAAAGTTTAATATACAGTCAATCCAGAACATATCTAGGAATGTTAATTGTGTGTGTAAAAACAATTTAAATTTCTGCTAAACCTGCTAAAATCAATAAGTTCTATCTTTCAATAAGTCTGGCCTGAGTTTGCATTAACTCTGCATATACTCAAACAAATCAGACCTCCTAATAAATCTTTGTGATGGTGGTGCCTCACTCTTTTTTCACTGATACTGAGAAAAAAAACAATAATAGACATATTGCTGTGTCCCAAATCGCATACTTCCATACTTAATACTAAAAATTTTGAGTATACTACATCAAAATGAAAAAAAGTATGCATAGTATGTGAAAAATGAGTATGCAAAAGTACCCGGATGATGTATTCAAACCCGTTAAGATTTTAAGTATGCGACTGTGGACACTCACCGCACTCATAACGAGCAGAAAGATGGCAGACAGCAGCGCCTTGGACGGATACATTTTGAACAAATGAAGAACCACCGGCTATTTTCATTTTCAGTGTATTTGTTGTGTAGTGATGTATATTTTAAACACTAACGGCCGCTAAAGCTAATGCTAGTTAGCTAACAGCTGTCAGGTAACGAAGCATTATAACCATAATAAACGGGCGAATAAAAATAACCTAACAGGGTACAAAATCGTCATGGACCAGAGAGCATATGGCCAGTTGAACAGACTGCCACATTTCAAATTATTGGAGTATTTTAACTTTGATAGTGAAAGCACCTCGGCGCGCTGTCGGCCCAGTCAGCTGTGGCTGTAAGCCGGTCACAGCGCTTTCACTTCTAGTGAGTACTCCACAACGAGTATGCGATCTGGGACAGCACTGCGTACCGCAAAATCACATACTAAGCCATTGAGTACATAGTATGCTTAGTATACTCGCCTTTGGATTTTAAGTATTTAGTATGGAAGTATACGATTTGGGACACAGCAATAGTTTCGCTTAAAGAGCAAGCTTTACAGATTATTTACCAAGCAAAAACAATGCTATTAAAAAAGTGTACTCAGTATGGAAAAGGTTTATGACCCATAGATGCCATGATGGCAACATCTCTGCTTTTTGATCGCTTAATATAATAACATGTTTGATCATAAAGCATACTAGCAAATAATTCATGGCTGAATGATTGGAGCTATTGTGCTGAAATACAGTGAACAATGTCTACAAAATGTTTTTTTATCATTTTTGGTTCAGTTTGTATCATGAATGTGATATATGGAGCAAGACAGAACACAATGTTAAAACATTTTGTTTTCCCCTTTTCACTTACTCATTTTCAAATCTAATTTAGGAGAAAAAAGTATATTCTATGGGACCAATCCCAGGCCGTGATGCTGTTTGACAACACCCTGTTTTATTAGATTCACTTTGATGTTATTGCACCAGTGAGCACTGAAACAATTTCAAGGTACCAGTGGCTTTGATAATCCAGTTGCTCCCAACATGAGAACAGCTGTAAATCTCATACCTTTCTCCATCCATTCTCATATCCAAGGGACCATCCTTGCTGAGGGAGAAGCCTCTCTCCGCTTGATCCATCTGCATGGAGGAACAGCCAGCATCCAACAGGACAGCATCAATGCTGCCTGGCTTAATGTTCATGTTAGATAGCAGGGTTTCAAGCTCGCTGAAGCGGCCGAGCAATGGCTTCACACGACTGCTGGAGAAAAGATTTGGGGGGAACAAAACAGAATATGATTTAGTCATTTGTATGCCAATGCATTTGACACATTGCTCTCAAAACAGTTTCCAAATATAGACAAAGAAATTGCATTATTTAGGTGGTAGTATTTTCAATTGTATAATTATTTGCTTATGACCCACATTCCTTTCAATAGGTAAGAGAAATGTTGTATAAAACTAATTATAAAAAGGGAGAATGAAATGAATACTATAATTGTGTGTGAGAATGTATAAGATTTATTTATTGTCAGTAATTTTGGCCACTATGGGCTCAATATAAAGCCATAAAGATTTTGCAGCTATAAATGACTGTTGCAAGAGATTTCCGTTTGTTTTTGTAGCTTACGATTTGCAATCTTGTAAAAAAAAAAAGCTTGATAAATTCAAGTTAGTTGCTGTGTAGACAATGATTTGCATGGTGGAAGAAAAAGATTTGTATTTGTAAAGAAAAATATGAGTGGTTTTGCAAACATCGGTCAAAAGCAAATCAGCTGCGTGCAAGACTGAAGTTGCTGATGCAGATTTTTGGCCCATCTGTGCACTTATATCTGATTGGATGATAACAAATCAAAATGTCCAATCAGAGGGCAGACAGCTTGCTAACCTTCTGCACTGCTACAAGCTCTTAAAGGGGAATAGAGCAATTTTTAAAGACTTATGATAGTGCGACCATGTGGTCTATGGTCACCATGGTTCCCCCTAGCTCCTCCAAAAACAAGTGCCAATGGTGAAGGAGAGTCTGAAACTGGGACGCACAAGAGATGATACTGGAGTACAATCGCAGTTTGAATAAGTGGCCAAAGTCCGAAAGAATCAGACTACCCTGAATATATACAGTTACGTGACTATATTTGCATCTGTACGATAACAGCAAGAAATGAGCATTGTCCTCTAATTTTTCTTAAACCTAAACTACATGTTGTATATTGAAACTATGCAATCAAATCAAATGTTTTTTTGTTTTATTTTCACATTTAAAATTTTTTCCATGCTAAGAAACATTATAATTAATTATCAGACATGCTTTTTACAAACAAAGATGTTCCATGGTAGACCAACACAATCCATGACGGTGAGCAGCCTCACTGTGAACCTAAAAATGATTCATTCCTTTGCTTTGGAAGCCAACTGTCTTAGCTACACTGCTGAGATCCTCCCTCATCTTTAACAGAGAAAGACTTGTATACTCACTGCCTCCTGCACAAGTGGTGAGATCCTCACCACATTCATGCATTTTTCATGTGACCTTTTAACATTGTTTAAACAAAAATGATGGTAGGAGAAAGAAACAAGACTTAGCCTCTATACATTAGTATAAAATCACTACTTTTTAGTGTAATTTTTAGTCTTTTTTACCCAACAAGTTTCTAGAGAAAAAAAATAAGTTCCTAATTAGGTTAATATCCTTCCAAAGAATAAATCAAAATAAAAAACAAAATATATAGACCCCTTTATGGCCTACGTCACTTGGTAAACTGGAGGAAAAACAAAGTGAGGCTTAAAGCCTTGGAAAATGTCATCTTGAGTGTTTTGGGGTGCCAAAACTGCAAAAGTAAAAATACAGACATGAAGTTTTATCGCATACTAGCCACTACCAAACAGGAAATTCATAGACGGCTTTACTTAAATGCGATTAAACGAAAGGATTGGACTGAAAACATCATTAAGAACACTCGTGTTTGCAGCGCACGATTCATATCAGGTAAGATTAATATGTAATACATCATCAGTTTCATCCTGGATAACTTTATGGGCTAGACTAGATTTTGACTGAAATTCCGTTAAGTCAACCATTATTTTGGGGATCTGTGATGTACGTTTCTTGTGCTAATGCTAACTGCAAGCTAACTCAACGTTGGTTGTATATTTCAAATGTGTTCAGGCAGAAGTTGCATTTGCCACGCTAGCCTCATATTGTAGTTTTTCCGCTAACTTCTTTTCATATCTTTGTAGGAGAGGCTTAATAAATTAAAGGCTTGTAAATGTCCGGCCATTGCACGGTGGGCAGTCCTGTCAAATCATCCATCCCGTGCGTAAGACTGTATGGGTCGGTAAGTGTCGTCCCATCAATCAGAGTCAACTTTTTTAAAGTAACATTTACGGTCTCGATGAGTAAGTTTACTAACATAATCACTAAACTGTGGGGTTTCCTCTTCCATTGCTACAAAAAATACTTACTTTAAACAGTTTAACCGGTGTTTACAAGTTAGGGACATTTAAATGTTTCACCTCCAGCTAAGCGCCGCCCACCGAAATATGTCACATTCTTTACAAACTGCGAAGGGGTCTATAAATAAAATAAAATAAAATAAAACAATGCTCAAAACACCCAACTGTCATGTCAAAGAACTATGCATTTTAAGTTATTTTAAAGAATTCATGTAGCAAATATTTCCATTTGGGTCTAGAGAACATTGGTTCAAGTACTCAAGAGTTGTCAAAGAGGTGAATAACTGTGGGCCTCTGAGCAAGGCCCTTAAAGGGAACTCCAGCCGGGAAGAACTATATATCAGCTGTAAAAACTGGATCCTTTCAATACTCAGTTTTGTTTGTTAGATATTTTGAAATATTAATTTTACCCGTATACTACCATTTTAATACATCTTGCAATGCATTCTGGGAGGTGATGTATATTGGATGAAGCAGTCTTTCCATCTTGCGTTTCAGTCAGTGGCACAATAGGCTCCTGTCACAACATTCCTGCAATCCGCCACACCAGGTAAATCCACTTCCTGTCTAGGCAAACATGACTGAGCGGCAGAAATACAGCGTTTTATTACCAAAACGTAATAACCTGCACACAATAAAACATCATGTCAAGATTATACATCGTTCTGATGTTCAGGCAAGGTTAGCTTAGCCTTGTTTTTTTTTAGTGCAGTAAGAGACAAACCAGATGTGGTGCACCACATGCATGATGGGTGCATGGTCTAAAAACAAATCCATTGTTCAGGTGAATGACTCATTTTTGACCCAATAACAAAATCAACATCAACAGTGAGGTTGAGCTTTAGATGCTAAAATGAAAAAATTAAAACAAAAAAAATGTATTTGCTAAGCCATTTGCTGCTGCCCGTCACTCTGTCATACTTTTGATATGCTGATGTTATTGTTGCAATGACTGTGTTGCTTTTACACTTTCGACTACTGTGCTTAGATTACACATGTGGAAGGGACTGCTGTAAAACATACAGCCAACTAGACATGGGATTATTGGACCAACATAATGTGCAATAAGGCCTGAAATTATCTATCATCATGCCCTCCTATGGTTGACTATATTAATTATAGGCAATACAAAAATGCAAAAAACAGCCACAAAAAAACTGTTTTCTGTGGCTGTCAGAACAGCTCTTACACTGACTTCAAACTGTGCTTCCGTCTGTGCAGTGACATGCTTCAGGGTTTTAGAGTGGCAGAAAGAAAATACTTCATACTTGATTTATATATATATATATATATATGTAAATAATTCTACTGTAAAGAATTACCGACTTCATTAACTAATTAATTAATGTACATGTATAATTACTACACGGCACAGGATGAGTAAATAAATACATTTACTTTTTGGGGTCAAACTTTCCCTTAAATGTAAGTAGTGCACTTTCTTGTGCCTTGTTAAATCTGTTGTCTCACCCATCTTTGTGGCAAGCAACCTGTGCACATACACTGAGTCACTGTTCTCAGCACAAGAACCTCCATCTGGAGGAGAAGGCTTGTTGATTTTAGTGTATGCCTGCCTTGTGTAAGCCAGACCATAATAAGCACTCATCGCTCAACAGAAACAACCTCCAGTATTGTAGATTTTCTCACCTTCCTGTTGTAACAAATATAACTGATCTTTGAAACTTACCCCTATATTTTTTTAGCATTTGTCTGTACATTAGGCTATACGGCTACAAACCAGATGCATCAGAGATATTTTTTAAAGCATTTTGTTCCAACAGGAGATGATGAAAACGGGTTAAAAACACATTTTTTAATAACTAATATATACAATTTAAATGTGAAAAAGAAAAGCACAAGGTAATGGCAGCAGGACTCTCAGAAAACTGGCATGTATACCTGAGCTGTCCTTTTGCTGTAATATATTGTTTGTACATTGTCATTAACAGAAGTGATGGTGTAACCAGAGTAGTTATTACAATGCATGTAGGTACTGCACCGTCTTACTATCTTTTTGCTATCACTGACTGATGTCTGTAAGCCAAATTCCCCCTTGGGACAATAAAGGTGTATGCAATTTTACACAGTTTTAACTCTTTATGTGCATTATGATGACTCCACCTCTGTCAAGATTAACTAGGGCCATTGAAGAAAAGAACACAAACTGGCAGGTCTTTTATTTCAAAACCCACTGAAGACAAAATGGCAAGGGAGCATCTCACCCACGCTGGCAGGGCCTTCCTTTGCTTTGCTGTTGTTCACTATCCTGCACAGTGATTAATTTGTTAAAAAATCTATAGTAAGCTTTCCTTTTTTCCCCTATCAGCTATGCAATCCCTTGTTGTTACTGCCTCCTCAGTAGAACACTTCCCAGCATTTCCATTTTCTATCTTTGTCTTCATGCACTGTAAACCATTTTCAGCAAGACTTTCAATATTCTTTTTATATTCTTGGATTTAAAACATATTAAATTTTAGTTACCCAGGGTCTGACTAAGAGAGTATTACTCTGAGAGCAAGAGGTCAAGCAGAGCTGCACTTATGATGACTCTGTTGTTTCTTCAAAGCCACTTGCTAAATTTATCCAATGTTTGATGCTGCAAAGGTAGCATATGGGTAAGATACCCTTAGGTGTATTTTTTCCCCTTTTCTCTGAATGACTATGAAACACATTTATATTTGAATTGAGTAATGTCATGTTTGGATTAATCTGTTGGACAAATATAATCTGGACAGAGAGTTATATTAGACATATAGATAAGAACAAATCTCACTTTTTACAATCTATGATTAAAATTGATTCACAAAAAAAAATTGTGTTCATCATTAGTAATGTTTAACTGACGAACAAAAATGGTGTGCACACATAGTAGGGCAAGTTCAATCACTGCTATAACACTCTGACAGGCTTCCCAGGGCATAATAAACTGGTCCAGATCAGCTGGCTTTTTTCAGGTGATTGAGATAAACTCGACAACGTGGTTTGGCATTAAGAGCACATCAAGGGAAAATAGTTCCTATGCTTTAGCGTATTTTGTAAGTTTGGTAAAATAAATGAATAAACATTTGTTATATAATAACAGTAGGCAGCATCCTGCGGGTACAGTATTAGGGGTTTCCCTGCTGCAGCACACCTGACTCAGAGTCAGACTTAAAGGAACATTAAGGAGTTTGAAACATTAAAAATACTTATTTTTCACCATAAATATGTTATAAATATTCAATGATGTGTAGGATGAGCCCTGGCATATTCATTACAAGTACCATTAACAGTGCTAACTTATCACTTGAATAGCTGCAGTGCCGGTCCAGCAAT
>JAVQJG010166630.1:0-14440 GCA_036024015.1 Craterocephalus amniculus
ATAGATAGATAGATAGATAGATAGATAGATAGATAGATAGATAGATAGATAGATAGATAGATAGATAGATAGATAGATAGATAGATAGATAGATAGATAGATAATTGGCAATGTAATTAAGTTAGAGAACGGTTTGTGTGACTGTTGTGTCTAATGAGTGTTCTCCATGATGCACTCTCTGCCTAACAAACCTTAACTGATGCTTTAATTGCTCATTGACACATAATTATGTGGACGTGTCTTTGCGCAGAGTGAAAAATTAAACAAGAGAATCCCTGACAACTGTGTGCAGACAATCAGAGGATTCGCACCTTAATTGTGTTTAATAGTGGAGGGACATGTTTCTATTATTATGCACAAAAGCAGTAATTATGTTATTTAGATTGGCGTAATTTACACAAATATACTCATAAGTTGCAGCATATCAAGCGTTTTGTTTGAAAACATAACATTTTGTCCGCTCATATGGCTATTTTGCATTGATTATTCTCCATATGTGAAAATCCATGTTAAAGACAAATCAGATTTACAGTCATTTATCATGTTAAGCAACTATTCTAATGAAAATTAGTATATTTTTAATGAAACATTATCATGTTCGTTTCAAAATATCAGTGTGTTTCTACAAGCTTTGCAAGCAAAAAAGGCAAATCAAGTTTGAGATTTTTGAGACTTCGAAATTTACTTAGCAGTCTCTTTATATCTTGACACCATTATTATCTTCAAGACATATATGTAATGTTTCTGTGGTGACTAAACCACTGCATTCCTACCGATGCCACAATGTCAAGCAATTCCATGTATAAATATCGCACTGAAAACACGAAGTATTAAAATATACTTCATAAGGTTAAATGTGTTTGTTTTATAATATACTACTGTTTGGATTCCTGATGTATTTTGCTGTTGTATCTATTCAGAATAAACCTGCATATCAAACTTATATTATTTACAAATTAAATGCTTGATCAATTAAGTCAGAAATGAATTGAACATTTATGTATTCCCAAATCCTGAAGACAAATTTTTATTGTACTTATTTTGTTCAACTGACAAGTCAAATAAACATTAAAACCAAAGAAAGTAATTGAATCAAATAAAGATAAATACAGTTCAGTGTTTTTTTCTTGTCATGCAAGAGATCAAATAACCTTTTTCTTGTTTCTTTTTGTGTTGTTTGTTCAAATAAATGTATCTATTTCTGCTCTGCCTAATAAGTCTACTAATAAACTTTATGAGAGAACAATGAGTTTATGTATGACTGATTATCAAGACAAATAGGTGCCTTGCATCCCTCACAACATAACCTGGAGCTCCAAATTAGCATTTCTTATCATGATCCTTCTTTTTGCAGGCCATTTCACGAGATATCAGTTCTAAATAAATGAATATCCTTTCAAAAAAAAAGAGGAAAGAAGAAAAAAGTTTTTTTCTACAACGGTTGTTTGTCAAAATGGTGTGGCCTAAAGTTTTTTAAGTCTGACAAGACAATAATTATAATGTTGTCCAGGTTAGCCAGACTTTAAATCGGTGTCCCTTAAATCATTCAGATCAAGTTTCATCGAGGTGTTCAGAGAGCTTCTTGTTTGCTGATTGTTCTAAGAAATAATGCAATCGCTTTCTCTCCTTCACATATATCCTAGACGGGTTCCGGGAAAAACCTCTGCTGGGAGAGTGCTTTGTGAATAAATGTGTGTTTAGCTGCATGTGCCCTTCATACCATGTGCTTTTATTCCTGCTGGGAGAGCTCACACAGACACCGAGGAGTGTGCTGAAATACACATCCACGACTGTGGGCTTTCTGACCAAAGCACTAGCATGTCAGTCACACACATAGACACACACACACACACACACACACACACACTCCCCGGAGGCCAAGCGGGTGGTCTGGCTGGGATAGAAATGGACACATGCTGGGATCATAGCAGCCGTGTGTGATTCAAATTTCTCCTCTCTTTCTTTCTGTCTTTCTTTCAATCTCTTGCTTCCGCCTTTCTCTTATCGCTGACACTCCACGCCCACCTCCCCCCATTCTGTTTACCCCCCTGTGTCTTTGAAACCTGAGTGTGTCAAATGTATTCTGCACACAAACTCATTGGCCAACTGTTCTTGAACCTATAGAAGCAATTAGATACTTGAAACTGAAATCTGGTGATTTTTGCACCCTCTTGCTCTCTCTCAAAGAATCATGTATTTCCTGTCTTGATCCCACACTCCCCTCCTTCCTTCTGTCCTTTTTTCATGTAGCTGGGTACCAAACTCCTCATTACTCTAATTTGGAGAGAACGCTGTTCCCCTAATGGGCTCAGGGACCTGAAGAATATCAAGTGCTGCTTAATTCTTCAATTCTATTCAGCCTTTACATTCATACCATCCCTCCACCAGCTCTCCGGTCCCTTTTTCCATCAATTCGTATCCCATTTTTGTCCGTCCACAAACAGCTAATAGAAGATGGATCCGACCTTCTTTTTTTTAAGTAGAGTAGGGGAGAGATGTGAGTTTTAAAAGCATATCAAAGCCCCACATCGGGTCCCTCTTCTTGTTGTTCCAGGCATCCAACAAGTGTTTACATGTTGTTGCTGCTGCTCATGCTTTGCTGAATGTGTACTTATTTAACCCTATCGTTTGCTGAAATAGAAAAATCTCCATGGTGACTGCAGCAGCAGAGCAGATGGAGGGCTCTTGAGGATGCATTAGTACTTTCTTGTGACAAGGGGATACATCTTTTCTGTGCATCAGGCCTGTTCCGAGGGCCTAAACAAGTTTCATTGTGTCAGCCTGAGATTGTTGTCAACTCATTGTGCACATAAGGCTCAGCTTAGAGCATTCTGAATAAAATACAAAGAATTCAATGTAAAACTTTTCAATTAAATTACAGGGACTAAACCTTCTGTGAGAGATGTTTTATCTTTAGTCTTAAAAAACTGCAATATTAAGTTGAACAAATGCATTCTAAGTAGGTTTTGAAAGGCAAAATGAAGAACTAAACAATGTAAAATTACTTCTGTAAATAAATAAAAAAGTGATTATCGACAGCACAGTCTTATATGTTTTTTCAGATGGTTGTTTGAGTAACAAAACTGATTCCAAGATCTGCTTACAAATTTTAGGGAAATGAGCCATTTGTGTGAGTAATCATAAAAAGTATAATAGGAAAGAAATAGGAAACCATGCAAACCTCAAACACTTCAGAAAATATGATATATAAAAAACGCGAATAGGCTACAAGACAACAGAAACCAAATGACATTTCTCAATTAATTAAACATGACCAATAAACATTAATTAATAAAATAACGAGGCTGGGATATAGATAATGGCATCAATGAACTATAGTACAGTGAATAAGAGGGTCTCTCTCATGCACTACAATTACAAGAAGAGTGACCAGGTGTTCCTCTTTGTGTGGGACAGCAGCATTTGCATCGCTCGTCCCACAAATTAGGATCATGTCCCACTTTTGATTTCCTCTGTTTTTCAAAAATTAACACTGGAGAACCAGACTAATTGTTTAAGTAAAGAATATGCCGTTCTGTCACACAGATCATGTGATTCACACAAGAAACATAGGCTTATGGAGCTGGACTTATTTCTGAGAGCCACGGAAAATTTCTAGTTGCAGCAAAAGTCATAAAAATGTAATTTCTAGGCTCTGAGATAGATAAACAGATAAGTAGAAGAATTGATGGTATATATGTATTCATTTATTGCGCAAACTAAGTCATATTTCTACAACTCACAATGGGTTAAAATAGCATTATGCTATTTTATAATTCCATATTCCCACATATTCTTATAATATATATCATACTCTTCGACTTTTCGACAGCCTTTGATCTAATTGACCATAATACCTTTGTTTACAATATTTACAAATGATCCATCTTTGGCTCTGAACAAGGTTGTTATTTCTGTACTAAAGCTAACGGGCAAATCAATCCATGAAGGCAAACCTAGAAAATAAACTTTCAAATATTGTTGAAAGCAATTGGCCAATTTTAATGCTGAATCTATCACAAGTATGGTGATTGGTACCAGTTATTCAGTAAGAATGAAACTGGATCACTGCAGACCCCACACCGATCCGCCTATTGATCTCTCATTCTGTCCTTCCTTCCCTCATGAACGAGACCCTGACACACTTAGAGCAGTACCCCATGTCCAAACTGGGGGGACACTCCACCTTTTGCCGAACAAGGACCATGGTCTCGATTTGATTTGGAGGTGCTGATCCTCATCCTGACTGCTTCACCCTTGCCTGCAAATTGCTCCAGCAAGAGCTGAGAATCACATCCTGATGAAGCCAACATCATCTGCAAAAGGGCAGAGACCGGCTCCTGAGGCCACAAACCGGATCGCCTCAACACCACAGCTAGAAATTCTGTTCATAAATGTTATGAGTAGAATAGGTGACATGGGGCAACCTCAAACCTCCACTCCGTTAACGATCATCTTCCTCCTGAAAGGAAAACAGTGTTATAGTGTAAGAGAAAAGTCAAACATGCATGTGAAAGACTATATCTAAGAAATCCTTTTGCAGCATGTAGATAAGACCTGAGAATTCAGTACCGTCTGGAAATGGAAAATAAATGTCTGTCTGTTGTAATTCTTGTGATCCCTCTCAACTCATCAACGCTGGATTGCAACAATGATAGAAATCTCAGTTTTCCTCAAGCACAAGGTTTGAACATGGGAAACGGGAAGTTTGCAGATTTTGCCACCAGGTTGTGTGGAAACTACAGGACAAGAGACACAATAAGTTGTTAAAGGCACATATACATGCTTTAGATTTTTTTTGGGAGTTGTGCAAACTGACTTGCTCTGCTTAAAATCCCTGAACAACAGTCAAGTAGAAGCAATTAACTACTATTATTTACTGGTTCCCCCTATTTTCCCTGTTTAAAGGAAACAGGAGCTAGAAATAATACATAATCATTGTTGCTAATGTCAAAATTGAATGCATTATTCGGTAGATACAAGAAAAATCAGTGGAGAGCTCAGTGAAATACAATTAGACATTACTAACGTCAATAATAAAAAACAAACATGGTTACTGGGCAAGACATTTGCAAGAGTGTGATAATGCATTCTAATGGATGCCAGCTGAACCATTTCTGATCTGCTCCATTAATAAGACCTCAGCATTTCCCTATAGACATTCAAGACTTATCTTCAAGTGTGTGTTTGTGCATAAATACATTCTTTATTTTGATTATTTACCTCATGCAACCCTGCTTAACCCCAGCTTATTTTGTTTTATTTGTGTGTAACAATGTCCTTACCAAAGCCTGAACAGTCGCTTTACAAGCTTTTATCAAACTTAAAATTGCATCCGAAGTAACTCTCATGATGTACATTTGAAAGAAAATAAAACTTTGGATGACATCTTAGCATATCAAACTGACAGAATCACAGTTGTTTAACGGATTTATACTGGTGCATATCTGAATTATTCAGCCTGGCCCTGGATTTTATTGTAACCACATCACAAACTGTACTGTTTATGTGGGTTTCTGTAAGAGTTCATACTGATAAAAAGTTCACATTTTTATACTTCTTTTCATCTTTGTGCAAATGCAAATGAAATGTATTGAAATACCCTCTCAGACAATCCACTACATCTCCTTGGTCTGTACCGCCGCTCCTTGTTAAGTATTCAGTATTTTCTCTTTTTGCTTTTCCTTGTAACGTCCCATTCCTGTCTAGTCTCGCTGGTTTCATGGCGGTGACCTTTCATTTCATATCCTGCCTAATGAATTAAACCCATTTACTCTGCTAATAAACATTCACATAAATTAACATCCTAATGACAAATATGGCTGTAAAGTGTTCACTCCAAAATGTGAGCATTACATAAATTTAGAGAAAAAAAGGAGCAGCATCCTGTGTGGACACATGGTGAGGGTAATATACTGATAGTTCCTGAATCCTGACCAACTGGCTGAGGACTGACAGTCTAACGCTGTCCTGTGAGAGCCACAGAGATCAAAGAGCCATGTTGACCTGAACAGAACGCAAGCTTAATATACTGCCGTCTTTTCAAAGATATGTATTTTTTTTCAATATGAACTAAGGCAACAGAACAAGACTTCATAATGTTCAAGAGGTGTAAGGGCACAGCAAAAGCCCTCTGCACAGCTTGTCAAATTACCCTCCTAATGGCCAGCTTGTCAGGCTCCCTGCTTTCTGAGGAGAAAGAAAGGACAAATGTAGGGAGGGTGAGCAGGGGGGGCAAAAATTCCCCCTCTTGTCATAGCAAAATCATTCATTCATCTCTTAATGTGGTACCTCTGCTTCTTTTCTTTTAAGCCCTGCATCTCAAGTACATCCTGCCCATATTCAAATGGTAGTAATGACTTGGAGGTATGAGAGCAGGATGTGGAGAAAAAGAAGGCAGCTGTATTGTGGGTCTGTCAATCGTTTGTCTGCACTCTGTCAACGTTGCTGTGTTAATGGGCTTTCCCATTAAGTCTAGTTAACCATTATTCACCCGAGCCATCAGTTAGAGGTCAAATTTGGGATTAATTGATTCTCAATAATTGCAAGATGACATCTTCAAAACTCATTATGATCTTTTCTGATCTTTTTAGATGCTCTACGTAATGAATTGTCAAAGGAGAAACATCTTGGCGTTTAAAAGTGTTAAATCTTTGGCATGTGGCAAAGATTATGTGATTTTTATTCCTCTGAGAGAGACAGACAGGGAAGAACTCAGAAGGTGCCAGTGTCTGACGGGTGAGCCACCCAGCTGCTGACTGTCTAATCCTGCTTGGATTACAATCTCAAGATTATTAGTCCATTCCTGCTGGAGGCAACTCTATTGCATTTGTAAAAATTCATGATGTAAACTTGTCTCTCTCTCTCATTTGTAAACTTAAATCATGATTGATGCCTCAAGTGAACAAAAACAACAATAATGTTAGCACCAGTTTAGTCTTTACTTTTTATAATCTAACAATATCTCTGTATTTCGTTGTATTTGTAATTTACAGAAAGTAAAACATAGGGTTAAAGTAAATCCAACAAAAGGTTTACCAGAAAATTTTTTGTCTTATTTCTTTGTTCCCTGCGAGTATTTGGAAGTTAACCCACTGCAAAATCCTACTGCACTCTTTCAGGCATAGTGCAGTCACATGTCGGTTTGCATCATGCGGTTACAACAGATCAGACCGCTTCAGAGGCTACTTCTGCAAAATTGTCAGAAATGAATGTTTTCACCTTCTATTTTCAAAATAATCAAATCTGTCTACAATAGATTTTAATGCAAAATTACCTTAGCTCAACAGGACAATGAAAGTCTCAGAAGGAATTTCATCCAGAGAAAGTTGCAGCTCTGTAGAATGGCCTTGCGCCGGCTATTTCATTTAAAATTTTAGACTGGATTTTCCACCCTCGTCATCATACTAACATTAAGAACACATTAGGGGAAAAAATTATAACTTAATGGCCAACATGAAAAGAAGGAATGATTAGAAAACATCCTTAGTGCTTAAAGACAGGCAAGCAGAAGTGACAGCTCCACATGTTTTGGTCTATCAACAGCATCTGGTCACTAACTAGAAAAATAAATGAACTCATTTTAAACTTGAACAAAAAAAAGCATCTCAGTCCATGTGCTCTGCAAGACATGGAGAGGAGGAAAGTAGATAACAATTAGAATACATTGTAAGTGTTTTGTTTGTTACTCTCTGAGGGGAAAATAATTACTGTTCTGCCTTTTTCAAACAGCATTAATTTCTTTTTGTTTAATAGATTAAAACTGAATTTTGAACACAGTTGTAAATTTCAGCTATGCATCAGTAAAAAATAAGTGAAGATGAAGTATCTATTCGACTTCTAAAAGTCTGTTTCAGTTGTCTTTATTAAATTGAAGAAATATTTTTTGAGAGGAACTTATTCCAATCCCTTTATTATGTTAAATGCACTGTTTTTACACAATAAGTCTGTTTGGAATGGCTTTGAATCAGTGTTGGAAATATGGCATGAAATAACTGAACGATAATAATAAAATCTTCCTGTGCAATCATGTTTCACTTTATTTTTTATGTGCATTATTGAACTCTGTATACATTTGAACTATGGTATGCTGTGTTGTGTACCTGCAGTTCTTTAGCAAAACATATGAAACCCAAGCTAAATATTCACAAATGTTTTTTTCCTGTTTTTTTAATCATGGGGTAAACTGAGATGAAAGACACTTAAAGATGTGTCCCAAGTATGTTTTCCTCTTAATTTTCCTGCTTTTTAATGATTATCATCAAAGAAAAACATGGAGATACTAATGCACAGAGATGAAGAAGTATGTTTTTGCCAGGACAGGGAAGCATTTGCTCATTTTGATGGAGGCCTAAAAGAGAAGTGGATTTTTCATTACTGGATGTAATAGGGCAAAGAAAATTACAGCTGCTACAGCAGGATGAGCATTAGGACTGCTCATGTACTTTTTCCATGGATATTTGTAATGACCAAAGAGGTTCAGTGCAGATGCACATTAGAAAAATTATCTCAGTGCTCTGTGTTTCACGCAAGTGCTCTGCCCTTCCTGTCTCAGACTCCTCCACTTGGACCTTTCAGTAATTTGGAAAGGTACATCCAAACTCATGGGCAAATTAAAATGCTTATTTTATCTTGATCCACCGCTCCAAACTTTGATAGAGGTGGAAAACTCAGCCTTTAAAATGGAAAGCTATTAGGGCAAGCAAGTACTTTCAATCCAGGGTCTGAAATATATCATCTTTTGATGTAGAATTGCATGAGAAACTTTTAGACTGAAAAAATACCCTCAAAGCCACCATCTATTTGCTTTACATTTTCAAGAAATAAAAAAAAAAAATCCAGATTGCACCTAAGTTTTAACTTAACATTCGACCTCTTTTTCATTATGTAATCTAAACTGAAATGGGCCAACTATATGGCTTTTTATGTTAGTTCATGTTCATTTTTTTCAATGACATTTTGGGCTATTTAACTGGCTTGGCAAGAAAATATCCTTAAAAAAAATTAGGCATTTATTTCACCACACTGTCTATCGGATATTTATTCAAATCAAAAGATTTTTACATGTTTAATTTAATAATTGTCCATTTGCATATTCAAAATAACATCACAAAAATAATCGCATGTTAAAAAAGTTTTCATTAGCTGAGCAATAAACAGCTGACATGGCATTTTCAAATCAGTCGATTTTTTCTTCATGCAGTTAAACTGTATATTCCCCTAGTCTGAGGAAGAAATCTTCACAATATCGTTTACACACACACACACACACACACACATTTCCAACCTGTATTTGTCTTTATTTCAGCTTGAAAGTTTTGGCTACTTCACTCATCCCTGATAATTCGCCTAATTTATAGAACATTTTATATGCAAAGATACCGCAATATTGTATTGTTTTTCCCTCTGAATGCTCATAGTATTGTGTTTAGTGCAGTGTGAAAATAAATAATCAAACAGAGTATAACATGAGTTTCAGAGCTTTTGAGACAACTACAGATCTTGCAATGACTGCTGCATGTAACGGGTTATCACAGAGGGCATTTCTCGTGGCACACCTCATACTGTGATGTTTGTTTCGTAAATAAAATTGAGAAATAAGAGCTTATATTATCTGAATGCAGCATTTTACATGTGTGCTTACAGAAGATCGCTGTGAATGATTTTAGTTTTTTTCATATGGGGGGGTTAATATCTTACCAAATATTGACTAAACACCTTAACCAGAGGACGATAAACAAGCATCAAAAAACTTGGTAGACTGTAATAAAAGATGTATAGAGAAAATTTATATTTGTGTGTCAATATATTTCAAGTAAAATCTTTATTTTATTATAAATAATGTTAATAAAGAAATATCTAAAAATGTTATCTACAATACAAATGTTTTAGAGCTGCTTATTGTGAGACACAGTGGTGCACGCATGTTAAAAATGCTATTATCAAGATTTTTCTAATTTAATGTACCTTGATCTCTTTGAATCTTTTACCCCCATATGAACATGAAGTTTACAATTAAAAAGCAAACCTGTTTGGGCAACACTTTTTTTTTTCTGTGGTTTTTATCATACAGCTTGTGAGATTATGAATTGCTTGCTTTTGACAAAGGGAGAGTCTCCTCTGAGACAGACCTCTTCTGTCGCTCCATTTACTCTTTCAACCAATATTTATTCCGCTTTTATCTCCCTATGGGTTGCGTCCCTCCCCCTTCTCACTCATCTTTCCATCGTATCCAGCTTCATTAGCACATAACAGGCTATCAACATGCATAGCAGGGCCCTCATTTAGATGTTCAACCTGATTAGCTCTTAATAAGAAAAGAGCGGCTACCTGAATGGAAGAGCACACATTGGCACAAGGCGCCGACATGCATGTATAGACACAAAAATAACACAAATGTAAACACTCATTCATTATCTTGGCGCATACATTTGCGTTTTACTCAGTATCACACCTAACGCACTTTAGATAGAAAGTCATGTCTCTTGTTAATGGAAACAATACCTATTTAAGGACAGAGGACGAGGTAGATGTAAAAAAACAAGCAAGCAGATATTTTATTTGTGAAAAGAGTATGAACTAGTTATAAAACCTTCAGAGGGATTTTATTTACAAATGCAGAAAATACAAACAAGACAGTAAATCTAAAAAAAACCCCTAAAATGCAGATAAGTTTCTGTAAGGAAGAGAAATAATCAAACCTCTTGGCTTCTCCTTTATCTCCCTTTCCTCTCATTCTCCTTTGGAGAAGTTTATTAAAGACTCATGCTGCCCTTGGCAATTCAATCACTTTTCAGTCCGGAGTAACGGTTGCGCTGAATGAATGCAAAGGCTGCAATTCATTACGGCAATCAGAGAATGAACACCCCCGTTTAGCTTCCCCCGTCTCCAACCTTCTCTTCACGCTGTTTTCCGTGTCATATAGAATTTCAGATGCTCAGCTGTGGGTAGTCTGAGCTACGTGCACTGATAACCTGTAAATAATATATATAAATATTTTAATAGGGTAGCATCTTTCCTCCTTTAATTTGTGAAGAGAGTGATGCAGTGCATTTAAAGTTCATGTCGACAAAAAGAGGCTAAATGACAGTATCTAATGACAAACGGCAGAATGTCACATTCGGATATAGCAGATGGGATGCATTGCAACACAAAGCTCGCAGATCAGACATCCAGTTCACACCTTCTGCTCTCGACATCTGAAACAGAGGGGTAGCTTGATCACCATACCGCACCAATCCTTTAAAAAACACACCTGCTTCATTACATCAAGGAGAAAATGTTCTTTCTGAAACATTTCCCTCACTTTTATTGGCAATTTTTACTCTCTGCTTAAGGGCAATATGCCTTTCCTTAGTGGGTAATTTTCTCATTATCGCCTACTTCTACTCAGCCACTCCTCTGTTTATTTCTTCCTATCTCTCACCCTCTGCACCAGCTCCTTGAGCACTCGCTCATTCACAGGGTCAGCCTTGGCAACCACAGCTTTCCTGCCCCCTGGTTCAACCACAATTGTCATGATACAGCACATGTCCACCAGCTCCTCCTGACATCTCTTCATCCCCGCCTCCAGCTCTCCTCTTCGGGTCGGGTCTCGCTTCAGAGCCCCCTTCTCTGCCACGGAGAAGCCCAGCAGGCTTGTCAGCACGTCGTTGGATAGCTCCACGTCCAGGTAACCGGTTCCATCAGATATTGTAGCACAGACGCTCCAAACGCCGTTACTGCTGCTCAGTTTCCCCAGAAGGGTCACAATGAAAGCTTTGACACGGATCTCGGTGGTGTGGAAGTTTGGTTTGGACATTAACTCTTCTAGCAAGCACAAATATGTGAAGGGTGGAGAGGTGAGACAGACATCAGGGACTTCTGAAGATATTCTTTTTAATTCTGCAGCACTTGAGCTGTAACCTTCTCCTTGAGGTATACTGGAGACAGTTTTTGGTGATGTGCTGATGGGTCTACAGCTGGAGCCTGAGGCCTCCGTTTTGCTGGTGGGGCTCTCTCTGGCTCCACTATGGAGCTGAAGCATCCCTCCAGTCCTCTCAGGTTGTACTCCACTGGCATCAACATCTTGAAAAAGGCAGTCCATGCCATCATCCATAAAATCCTCTTCATCATTGGAAGCAAATTTCAACCCATGCGATTGCTCCAACGCTGGAAGGGACGATTTGGAAAATGCAGTGGTTAAGGGACTTGAAGCTTCCCTAGTGCATCCTTGGTAGTCTCTTTTCTGCGCAGTAGATCTGGAGTTGCTAGATCCAATGAGTAACCCAGAGTTACTCAAAGTGCAGGTCTGGGGTTTTGGTCCTGTGTCCATACCTCTGGGATTTCCAGTAACTCTGCTGTTATTCTGAGGCGTGTTTCTGTGACCGCTATCAGAATGTGAAGTAAAGTTTTCACTTTCCAGTAAAATGACGCTGTCCAACTCATCCAGGGGGAGGTCGTCGTCAGGAAAATCTTCGTCTTCCATGTTATTGTCCCGGGAGTCTCGATGCAAAACATCAGGAGGTACGAATTCAACAAAGTCAGGGTCTTCTTGGTCACCACGGCTGTGATGGCCTTGTACTGAACCACCTCTGTTGCTCTGGGTCAAACCACCTCTATGAGAGGCCTCACTTCTGAAAAACACAAAAAACAGGATTAATGGTCCTCAATGTTCAGGCAATTCAAATGTTGCTTTAGACCACTTGACAATCAGAAGTCTGTTTCACAGATTCTTCTCAAAATGATTAAACACTCCAGAAACAAGGAGGTCCAGCAAATCTCATTTCTGATTATGGCTTAATTAGCCTATTTGCAACAGATCAACCGTTTGCAGGTAGATTTGATAGATGGATGTCGTCATTAGGGATGGGCATTTGATTAAATTGTCTTAATCGATTATCAGAAGAATTAACGATTGATTATCGATTAATTGTTAATATTTCTAGATTAAAATTCAATATTTATAGCCTATACTTAAATAAAGTCAAAGTAGGAAAAACATAGTGTTTCCTTATTTTCCTTAGATTTTTATTACAGGATGAACGACTCTTGGGCAGTTAAATAGGATTAATTTACTGGTCACACAGGAAAATATGCACTTACATAAAACTGCAGCACCAGTCTGCAGATGCATTCGAATAATCGATTAAAATATAATTCAATTGAATATTTATGCCCATCCCTAGTCGTCATGATGATGACTTCACACATTTCACAAAAATCCAGATTCTTCACAAAGCTTGGCTGATGGGACTTGGACTGTATTTGGAAAAAGATCATATTTTGGGTTAAAACATCTTTCAACAACACCAGTATCCTTCTCTATATTGTTGGCTACTACAGTGAGAAGTCTTAACCGTGATGTCATCTGGAGAGATAATTTGGTGTTATGTTGTACCAATACCACTCCACTTCCAGCATCACACTGGTAATCACCCACCTGGATGAGATATGGCTGCGAACAGAGGAGCTCATTGAAGAGACGGTGGATGCATCCTGCAGAGACGCGTAGCCACTATCCTGATGAAGTCCAACCTGAAGCATTTCAGCATCTCCCTGTGCCTCCAGACTGGCCAGTAACTCTGCATCATCGACCTCCAGGTCCTCCATTTCTTGGTTATCTAAAGAAGAAAACAGTGTGAAAATTGTGACTCTAAAACAAGCAGGTTTCTAAGCCGACCTTGTTAATATAAGGAAAAACATTTCCGATCAAACTTACACCAAGGTCTTTTTATGTCATACAAATGTAATATAAGGAATGACTTTTACAGCACACTATCAACCCACAAAGATCCCCAACCTTCTTGAACTCACCATGTTGCGGCGCTGCGGCCTCCTCCCCCTCGTGCTGCTGCTCCTCACGAAGACCGAGTGTCCGGCAGAGCACTCTGCCCTGCCAGAATAGCACGCAGAATTAAACCTGACCATCTGATCTGTGCAACATCTTTCACTGCAATATGTCAACAGCAGGTCGTTGCATAAAACAGTAAGAGACCCGTAACATTTTAGTGCAAGTTAAGTGAATGGTCTCAAACATTTATATAAACCTAACATTTTACTTTACCTGATCATTCCTGTCCACCAAGTCCTCCACTTCCCCACCCAGAACCTTGACATTCGTTGGCCCCAACAGTAACACACCAAGTCTGCAGACCATCTGTCCCTGCAGCTGCAGCTTTGCACCAGGCCTAGGAGAGTAGACAGCAGTTCACAAATATAATTCAGATGTGCAAACGTCACCAGGGTTTGGTTTTAATCTTCAATTAATGAGAAATAAAAGCATTCCATTAGGGCCGGGCGATATGGCCAAAAAATAAAATCTCAGATTTTTTAAACCAAATCCGATTCTCATCGATTTTCTATAATCTTCCTGTCTTTTTCTTTAAAACAGATCACAAATATTAGATTTTATGGGAAAACATGCTTTTATTTCAATCACCCATTCAGGAAGTTGACCTAA
>JAVQJG010166662.1:0-31408 GCA_036024015.1 Craterocephalus amniculus
TTTGTGTGACGCTTTTTCTTCGCTAAGGGGTTTAACTTTCATAATTTGACTCCGGATCACTAGGGGAACGCTATTACTGGCTGATCGGAGTCTGGACGTTCCAAAAATTAACCCGGCAGAGACAGCGCGTCACGCCAATGCTAAAAAAACTAGCCGCTTTCGTAAACTAAAATGCCCTGAACTCGTACATATGCGCAATCAATGAGTCATTAATTGTAACGAAAAATACCCCTTTTACCACATACTATACCACGTAGAAAACAATTTTTCTTAGAAAGATTAAAATAATATCAGGTATAGTTCCTTTAAGTATTGATCTGCACCTCAATTAAAAAAAACAAAAAACAACGTTTTGGTTTTTAATTAAAAATAAATAAATCTGCATAGCTGTAAACCATTAAAATGTTCTCACCAGGATTATTTTTTGAAGGTTTTCAACAGTTTGCACGATAAAAATGAATAACTTGAGGATGCCATAGTATGTTGTGTCAATATTGTCTATGCAACACTGCTCTGTAGTCTACTTTCTTACAATATGTATGCCGGAACCCTTAGAAGCAAAGAATATGTAGCCTAAATGCAAGCTCCTGTATTTTATATAGTTGCTTTACTATAGAATCCAATCAGATAATCAACAACAGCAAGGTTTGGGGCAGGTGAACCAGTAACGATGTCTGGTTAAATGACCAAAGGCTCTGAGCTGAAACGTATAGATTTAACAAATCTGAAACTTCCTGAGGGGCTGCCATGCAGAACCTACCATGTTAACACCAAAACTCTGAATGAAATCTGCATATTAAAGTGTGACCAACGAAGAGACGATAAAACTGGAGTTCCAGTTGAGCTCAAAGCTGTGTTTTGCAGTCTAAAGATGATCGGTATCATTCTTGTTAAAACTGGTATAAAAGTTTCATTTCTAAGTCAACCTTTGACACAAAACTTTTTAATTTCAGAAAGGAGCTAAAGGAGCTGATTTTTAAACCTGACTGGAGGAAACAATGCCTGGACATTTAGTCTTATCGGAGTATAACTGGAGGTAGCGGTGTCCAGGCAGCATGTGGGAACGCTGAGGTTGAGAATAACTACAAGAAGTTTCTAAATGGGCTCAAAGTTAAAGGAAATATCTGGAACAGGCTGTCTACGTAGTGTTAAATTTGCATGTCACAGCTTTCATGTCATTCATGAGGAGACATGGGAACAGCTGTGCAGTGTAACTGAGCAAACCAGGAAATAAACTATGGAAATAATGTGGAACAGTATAGGTTTAGTTTTCCCTGTCATGTCTCAGTTGTATACAAAAACACAAATGAAAGACATTTTATTTTTTTAAATTTATTGATTTATTTACAGAAAAAATATATTTGAATGCAAAGTGGATCTGTTGACATTACTGTCATTTGAAAATAATCCTCCTTGGAAGCATTTGAAGCGTTAAAATCTCTTCGTCTGCTCTGTTCCAGTTCATGTGATAACGAGCCAGTGAGACTCGGTGCCCACAGTCCTGTAAAGCTCAACAGGTAAAATATTCTGTAAAACTGGAGATGACTCCAGATTACCCATGCATGGCTTTCATGTATCTGATGATTTTAGAAAATGAACTTTCTGCCTCTGCGGTGTAGGTCATGGCTATTACTGGAGGAACAGTGGAGTCTCTGGATGAAATTCCAGTTCATGTGTGGAAAGGTTTGCCAGATTGTCTGAATCTTGGACATTCCGCTGTAAACCAAAGCCGCATCGGTGAGTTAAGACTGCAACATGTATCATTGTTGTTTGGCCATGATAAATACTCTGGGCAAAAAACAACTGCAGACCACAGAGCGCATAGATAAGAAAAAAAGGGGTTGGGGGTGGCGGCCTTTGCCTGCTTGCAACATGAAGCAAACAGCAGCACTTGAAGTCGACATATACTTTTTGTAAGGAGGAAATTAACTATTAATGTTTTATCTCTAACTCTTCCTGAAAATTAAAACAAAGAGAAAAGTCATGATTCTTAACAGCTCAACATATAGAAAATAAACTGAAAGTTGAAAGCGTTTGTAAATGTTTCTTGTTCACTCGTAGGTGTTTGGGCCACAGACGTCATTCCAAAAGGCAAGCGGTTCGGTCCATTTGTCGGAGAGAAGAAAAAAAGGTCCCAGGTGACCAGTAATGTTTACATGTGGGAGGTATGTTACAGACCGTTCTGTCGGCTTCTTACACTCTCAGTCACCTTTTATTGCAGTTGTCCCAAAAGGCTAAGCCTGATTGGCTAAAACGCATAAAACAAGGGTTTATTCCACAAGTACTTCAACTTACACTTTGATTAAAAAAATGGTGTCACTTGTGTTTTCTAAGAAGAGTATAATGTGTTTTTGTTTTTTAAGCAGGCATATTGGTATCCTTTTTTTTTCTAGGTTTACTTCCCCGCACGGGGATGGATGTGCATTGACGCGACAGACCCCATGAAGGGAAACTGGCTGAGATATGTGAACTGGGCTCGTTCCAGTGAAGAGCAGAATCTTTTTCCGTTAGAGATCAACAGAGCCATTTACTACAAAGTTTTGAGGGTGAGTTGAATATTGAATGCTGGAAAAAAGTTTTCAGATGTACACAATCACAAATAATTTCAAATTAAGAAAATTTTATGGCTTTTTTGAGGTTTTGTTTAGTATTTTTGCTGTGACTGTGCTAAAGAAATTGCATTTAAACACCTAAGAGTGATTCTTAATGCACTATTTTGAACATGTTTTTATTGTTATTTTGCATGCATTCTATTTGATCTCTCACCTAAATTGTACAGCGCTTTGGTACAATGCTGTAGTTTTAAGTGCTCTTAGAGAAAATGTATTGTATTGGATTAGATATTTCCCAGAAACCTTTTTACACCTCTGTAGAATGTAGAAACATTATCTGGATTGATTGATTTGAAGAGTGGGCCAAACATGCATAGGTTACAATAAAAAGGTTTTTAGTCTAATAATTGCAGTAAATAGTTTGCAGAATATAGTAATGCAAAACTCTGGATGATGATGATAAATAATATGCATTCTCAATAAATTAAAAAAGAAAACGTTCACATTCCTCTACCTCAGAGTACTGTTGGTAAATATGTTAATGCTTTCAAAAAGAGATTAAATTGGCCCAATATAGCAAGTGTACCTGTTTTGAAATAGATAAAGAATAATCGTTTTAGTTGGTAAAAGAGTTCAAGTGCAAAATTCTGGCTTTGACATTTTGTGGAAAGTTATTTCCACCTTTTTAAAAACTTACTGTTTAATTAATGTTTTTCAGTGCATCTAGGTCATTTTGTCATCCAAAGTTCAATCTTCCCCTCAGGCTTTTTCTCAGATTATTTCTTTATAGTCTGAGCTCAAAAAAATAGGGATGAGCATCAAACTAAAAAGATTTATAACATTGATTTAACAAACAAACAAACAAATACAACTAGATAATTCAGCATTTGTATGGGGACATTAATTAATGCCGTCAGTTCTTCTGTTTTAGCCAATAACTAAAAAAACAAAACAAATCTGTTTAGAGTCAATGTGACTTTTCACATGAAATGCTCCCCCTGCAAATAACACAGGAAATAACAGTGATAATACGACTGAGGCCGGAAGAAGTGATGCCTAAACCAAGTTTCTCCTCTGCAGTCCTTCAGTGCTGACTGCTTCTAACATCAGTCTGAACATGTCAAAACTATGTCTTTGTTAAGCTTAATCTCCCTCTTAAATGACAGTGCGGCTGTTTTAGTGGTTACTAGCTGTGGTACTCTTGTTTAAATTGGGTCAGATTGCAGAGATTTATGTTTTTTAATACTCCAATATAAGACTGAGCAGGCCTCCAGTTGATGACTTCCTGGATTTTGTTTTAATGATGCTGTTGTTGCATCACAATGAGAGGTTTTGACAATATTCTAAAATACCACACAACATATTACAATCCAGTGTGAGGGATTTTACTTAAATGTTTGCATATTCTTCTTGGTCCTTTTAAAAGTTTTTCTAATAACACTTCAATCACTGCTGATAGAAATACTTTACCCTCATAATGCTGTGCCTTCATTTTCTACTCCCCCTCATGCTGAATAACACTCTGGAACACTTTTTTTAAATATTTATCATGCAGCCGGAGATGTCGGGAGGTTTTCGTTCTCCATCAATTCTGTTACAGTGATGTTGAACGGCGAAGGTGCAAAAAGGTCCATAAAAGTCCAAATAAACTTGGCAATATTCCTCCATACTGCTCGTCCAATGTAATCCAAGTGTCCTGTGTGGGCAGCGTCCATAATTTACTAAATAATTTAGAAAATGACGACACATCATTCTGAGGGTGAAGTATTCCTTTTTAAGTTGATCTCAGTTGACAGTTCATGTAAAATAATTGAAGGCAGACTGATGCAACAATTAAGTTATAATTTATCTTTTGTGAAAATTGGCTATTGTTTAAAACTTTTGAACTTTACACACATTTTACAATCCTACATAACTGACAACTCTTAGATACTTGCACTGTGTAATTACCACACTGTTGAACCAACCACCAAATCTACACGTTTTATCATTACATTAAAAAATAGTGTTATTTCTTTTCAGTTATTATTCTGATGTTCTAGCATTATTATTCATACACTTTGTCTATTTTAGCACATTTGCATCTGTTTGAATTCAACAACTATAGGCTACTTATGTGCTGTATCAAATTATGAAGACTAGTCAATAAAAATGAAACTGAGTTATCATGTACTGAATGGAAACGTTTAATTTCATAACCGTTAAGGCAGATTAGATGGACAGCAGCCCAAATATCCCCCTTGCCTCTCAGCAAGCTGAGCTATGATTGGTTGCCGATCTCACCTCTCATTGTTGCAGCCTATCGGGCCGGGAGAGGAGCTGCTGGTGTGGTACACAGTAGAAGACAATCCTGAGATAACAGCTGCACTGGAAGAAGAAAGAGCCAGCAGTCTGAGCAGGAAAAACTCACCCAGGGCGAAGCGAGGTGAGGCCTTACCCAAAACTATCTTGACATTTGAGTCTTGCTTTGCTTTGTTACGCGCGTGCAGCGTACACGCGATACTTGTCTACTTGTTTCTTATGCAGCACAGTCGAAGTTGTAACTAACGAGCTAGCAGGCTACAATTGAAGTAAGGCTAGGGGAAGCTAACGTGCGATGTGTGGGGCTTTTCTCTACTTTCATACCCGACCCAAACTCGTTCGTAGTATCGGATTTAACTCCAGATAGCGAACATTAAGCCACATAATTTCCATAAAATATAATGTTAAGCTGTTAAACGAGGATTTGAGCAACTTTTTAAGCGGCTTTTCCTCATCTGGATCCTACGTTGTTGAGGATGTGACCTTCCTTGAGTTCATCCATCGGCGAGCTTCTCTACTTGATGATGGCCTAGCAGATTAGCTAACTAGCCAGCTTCCTTATCCAACTTTATTCTCATAGGGGCGTAAGTATTGGATAGCAATCTGAAATATAGCGGTTATATCGTGTGTCTAAAATGAAGCTGTATGTCGTTTCGATCAGGAACAACCAGTTCATCGACTTGTCTGACTTGGTGTTGCATGTTAGCATGAAGCTAAATGGCTAGGCAAGGAAGCACGGAGATCAAAGTGTGAACGAGCAGATGGCAAACTGTTTTTTAAAATATGTTATTATTTTAAATTGCCCAAATGTTTTAATTGGGCAGTTGATACTATGTAAGTCCGTGTAAATACAAATCTCTTTCTCTTTTCTCGCATAATAGCCTTAACGTGACAATAGATTTTAACCACTTCAAAATAGAAAATAAAGGCGACAGAATCGTGATTTGGCTTTTGTTTTGCTTATCTTTTAAAGAAATTTTTTTAAAATAAACAAGTAACGCACGTTTAATATGTTACTGTAAAATAAGGATATGCCATTAACCGGATCCGTGGGTTACTGAGAAGGTCAATTTCAGTGGTATGTGTCACTTTTTATTTTCATAAAAGTACAGTTATGCAGTGTACCATGTAGCACAGACAATATCATACTGTTACAGCAATACTACAGTTAAGTGTAGATACTATTTATTGTCCCACACATGCTGTTATGTCACTGTTGTATGTAATTAGTTTTCTTCACCATATAGTAAACAAGAAGAGACAAGTCCTTCATTGAAACACATTAAGCGTGAAAAATGAGCTACAAGATGTCAATTTAAAGAACCGTAAGCTGGTTCATAAAGAGTATGTTTAAGTTTTTGCGGAACCTGAGGCGGGGGGTGGGGGGGGGTTGACCTATGGTAGTGATGTGACTTCTTCCAGCCATGAATGGTATTGCAAAACCAAGTAATGCTATCAAAATTTTGAAAATTCAGTGTGAGTTCATTGTCTTCAAAATGGCTAGGTCTATATTATTGTCTCATTAAATGTCAGGATTAAAATATTGATGCAACAAATGGTTTATTAATGGTTTATCTAAACAAAAATTACATAAACAGTTTAAAGTATCTTTTTATTGTGTGTTTAATTAGTTTGTTGTTTTACTGAAACAAATGTTCTCAAAGTTATTCTTCAATCTAGTTTAAATGGAAAAGGTGGCCCCAGCATTGTTGCATTGTTTTGCTAAATACTTTATTTTTCTGTGTCAGTTGGAGCCTTCAAGTTGCCAGAAAATTTGCAACCCTTTGAGGGGGGAAATAATTGAGGGCCAAAACTTTCTATACAAGTGTTATCAAACCAGAATACAGCAGGTCAGTCAAACCTCAAAATGAAGTCTACAGAAATGGCTGTAATCATCTCTGTTATTGAATCACTTCATAAAAGAAGATGTAAGCTATGTAAAAAAAAAAGAAAGATAAAATTCCTGGTCATTTCAACTAATCACGATAACGAATACCTTCTGGTCTGACCAGCATGAGTTTCACTGGTGTAAGCTATGATTTTGAGGCCATATCAGTTGACCTTGTGGACACATTTATTGTGACAAGGTGCAGGGACAGTGCTAGGCTTAGAAATTCAAAATGGTGTCATGTTAGATGTTGAGTGAAACTCTTATGATATTTATTACTTGGCATATATAGGAAACCTGTACATGTTGACCCATAGATATGTGAACATGGATGAGCTGGAAAGCTGAACTATAGATTGGAATTTCACAAATAACTTGCATAATTTTTAAAAAATCTGAACTTGAAAGGAACATATTCATCTGATGTTGACTAACAAGTTGAACATGTGTAATAAGAAAATAGCTTGTCATGAGTCTACAGTAGCTGGGTAGTTTAATTGGTCTTTAGAAAGAGTTTGCAATATGTGAGTAGTAAAATTGATCTTTGGCCAGATGCCTGAAACTTTTATGCATGTATTATAGGCTTTACAGGAAATGATAGTAAAATTAAAAAATATGTATTATTACAAAGGATCATAGCTGCAGCTATCAAGTTATTTTGTAATCGAGTAATCTACCAATTATTTTGACATTTAATCAAGTAATCGGATAAAGTAATTGTACATTTGCAGTTATTTTCATTCAACAAATTAAGCTTTTTCTAAGAGCTACATAAACAAAAAAGAAAATGATGTAACAACATTCCTTTACAAGACATTTTATTTATTGCAACATTGAAAGTGCGAAATGATGCCTAAAAATGCATTCGGTTCCATTAGTTTCTTATCCAAGAAAAGTAAAAAATGCATTAAAGTTCAAGATGACACTATTTTGATTTGCAAAAACATGTGTCCATATGTCAGCTATCAGAGCAATACTTTCAGTCTTGTTCAGGTTGGATTTTAATTTATCTTTGTTTCTTAGTAGGAATGGGTGATACGGATCAAAGATTTATCACAATCACTTCTGTTTTTTGTTACGGTAGTGATAACTGACGTTAAAAAAAGATACAAATTCACCCTCAGCAAATCTACTTCGCATTCCGCCATGTCTGTTGTTTGTTACACACGTCAGCTGGGCTCCTGTGTGTTCATTGAATGGGATAAAGCGTTTTTGTTGCGAGATGACAAATTATTTTATTTCTTCAACGGTATGTCGTACATGATAGCATATCGCTTATCCCTATTTCCTGCAATTTTTTCCCCATCACTTTGTTAAAGTAAGTTCTGTAAGGAAGCTGATATTTTTAACTGAATGTGGAGATTATCTACCAAGCCTTTATCCTTCCACTATGGACAGTGGGCGCATGTCTTAGAGGAGCATGTTTTAAAATGCTGTCTGTTAATATAGCTGCTTGCTCTGGTGAACATGGCGGAGCCCTTTGTTTGAAGCTATCCAGTCTGGTTCTGTGATTTACTGAAAATTGTCAAATTGGCCATTCGTTACAAAACTTCTTAAGATATTCAAGTCCACAACACTGGCAATTTGTATGAATAATAAAGGATGAGCTACATCTACTAAATCTATTCACAGCAGTTTAGAAAAAAATATTTTTGTCTTACAGTGTTAATAAAACATTTACACATTAATCCACACCCTCAGTACCTGATTTGGGTAATATGCTTTTGCAACGTTGAATGATAACTACCGTGGCATTAGGGTTGTCACAATACCACATTTCTGTATCGATACCGGTACCAGTATGTATTTAGATACTTTTTGACACTTTAGCAAAAAAAAAAACTTAAGAACACACCAAAGTAAATATTTCTTTTATTTTAAAATAAAGACTTTGGGAATGGAACACAAATAATCAAAATAATAGGCATGGAAATTGAAATTTTCAGCCCTTTTGGAATACAACCATTAAAATAAGTGCTATTGAAATTAAAATGAGCATGTTAAACAATAGACCTCTGTAACTGAAGGAGGGGGGGGTGTGGTACAATATTTTATTTAAAACAATTATTGTAATTTGAATGCCATTGCTTTATTTTACTGATGGTTCGCATGGATTATCTTTTAAAACTATAGCCTACATGAAACATTATATGGAGATAAAGAAGAGAAAAATGGATATCTAATCTGAATTAAACAAATTGTCAGCACATGGAATATATAATTTTAAATGTGTTTAAAATATATTTAAATTATGTAATGCTTAAATACGTTTTCGAATAACTTTCCAAAAAATGTTATAATGCATTTATTAATGATGCTGCTTCAGCTCGGTGTATGTGTCGCTAGGTTTACTACTGGGCTGGGAGAGGCTTTGTACTCCTTATTATTTGATTATTTTACATACATAACAGTGCAGTGATTGAATTACATTTTTACCTGTCGTTCTTGATTGAACACACGGAACAAGTCCGTGTGTAGGAAAGGAAAAAGTTTGACGTGTCGCCTGTTTTTGCTAGACACACTTATTGTTCGGTCTGAAACAGAAATATTTCCAAGCTATGCTTAAGGCTCCTGTTTTATCAACAAGTACAGGCTTTTCGGTAGCTGTCATCTCTGTGCTTTTTCTCTTAATTAAAGTGGTCTGTATGCCCACAACTTCTCTTTCCCTCCTCCTCTGAGTGAATCCTATGTCACATTCACTAGCCTTGCTGGCGCTGCTCTTAAAGAGACATGCTCCAATTTACCAATTCACTGACATTAAAAAAAAAAACAAAGTCATGTACCTTTTGTTTTTAAATGCTGGTATAGTACCGTTTTCAAAGCTCCAGTATTGCGGTACAATACCGTGCAACCCTACGTGGCATACAGTGGATGCTTCTCGCTGAGATGTTGAAACATTGAGGACGTACTGTTGTGAAACATTAGTTTAGTTTTCCAATAAACACAATGTTACGTGTTTTTTTTTAAACATTTTTTTTATTGATACATGAAACATCACCCCATCCCTAAATATTACTATTATAATTCTTATTTACATTTGTCCTGCACTTTGTTTCAGCTCTGTTTTTAAAAAAAATTTCTTTATGAATGACTTAAGTTTTGTAAAATTATGTTGCAATCCAGCTTTGCACAAAGTGACATGTGTTTTTTTGTGTATTTTTTCTTGCAGCCAGAAGAAAGCAGCTTGAGAAAGCCAGACGGGCTGGTTTGGGTGGATTCAAGAAAACAAGTGGAACCAAACCTACTGTCAAGGAAATGTGGGATGGGGAAGAAGGTAAATTGACTTACTTCTAAGTATAGACTGTGTAATTTTTTTCAAGCACATAAAAAACAAACATGTTAGTCATTTCAATTTTGAAGTTTTTTCTGTAAAGGCAAAATGATTTTAAGAGAGAAAATGTTTACAGGTATGAAGGAGGGGAACGAGAGGCCATCGGAGACCTCACAAGAACCCAGTGAAGATCATTCCTTGGGAAGTACTGAGCATAAAGATGTGCAAGGCATGTCAGCTGCGATGATGGACAGTGAAAACTGGGGGCAGGAAGAAGGAAATCAAGAAGAGGAGGAAGAAGAAGATGGTGTTGATCGTCAAGAAATGCACCACCAAGCTTCTCAGCAGTTAACTGCGGCTGATTCTGTGCAAAACAAGCAGTCTCACCCACTGCTAACTAGTGGTGAGGAAAGCCAAAAGGAGTCAGAGGTAATGCACGAGTATTCCTTGCTTGCAGGTCAAGACCAGGAGGTTGATCCTTGTCTCGACCCCGATGGTGAGCTTGATGATGATCCCCAAGGAGAATCATACCCTTGTCATCACTGCGAGCGCCACTTCTCCACCAGACAAGGTCTGGAGCGTCACATCCACATTCATGCCATCAGCAACCAGCAGACACAGCTCTTTAAGTGCCGATACTGCAATAAGTCTTTTGGCTCACAGGTGGGGCGGCGGCGGCACGAAAGAAGGCATGAAAGTGGGTTTAAGAAAAGGCCCGGCTCCCTGGCTGGAGCTTCCAGTCTACTCAGTCCTGTGATGCAAACCAATTCAAGTCCTGACTGCATCAGCCCAACTAGTCACTATATAGCCATAGGGTCCCAGTTTACAACAGGACATGTGCAAAACTCTGAGATGCAGAAAAAGGAGTTGGGTCCTCCTGCAGACCGTCCATTAACGTTGGATGAAAATGGGGAGTCCAAAGAACTCCATCCCTGCAAGTACTGTAATAAAGCATTTGGCACGCATACCAACATGCGGAGACACCAACGCAGAATACACGAACGGCACTTGTTACCCAAGGGAGTACGCCGGAAAGGCATGCTGTTACAAGAGGCAACAGTGCGACAGCAAACCGGTGAGTCCCCCAGCACCAGCCCCCCACCCGTCTATGTGCCCAGTGCCGACACAGAAGATGAGGCAGACAGAGACGATTATGCAGTCGACATATCCAAAAACATCTCAGAAAATCTGAGCTTCTACATTGATGGCAAGATCGTGTCGACCAGCGCGGTGAGCAGCTGTGAGGTGATAGAGGTTGATTCAAGATCTGCAGCTTTGTTTGGCCTGGATACGGTCATTCTCAGCCCGAATCAGATCAGTCAAGCGTTGAAAGCGGAGGGTCGAACGAGTGCTGCAAAGCAAATTACCAGCAGTGGACAACCAGCAGCAAAAAGAAGAACATCTACACCCCCGCTTGTTACTGGCCTTAAGGTGGAAAGAGAAACAACATCGTCACCATCATCTTCTACATCTTCTTCATCCAATTTATTAGTGGGGGGAGTGTTTCAGCAAGCCACAGATTCAGTAGCGTTTCAGCGGGAGAAAACAGTTTACCTCTCACCTAAACTTAAACAGCTTCTTCAGACACAAGATTTTCAAAAATCCACTATAGCCCTCATAACAGAGAGTCATAGACTGGCCTCGCCGCTGTCAGTCTCAGCACTGCAAGGGCCTTCAGGAAAGTTCAAAAGAAGAACAGCCTCTCCCCCATCCTCCCCACAGCTCAGTCCTACAGGTAAAACCGAAAGCTGTAAAGCTGATGCGGTGAGTGCACACACCCTTAAGGTGCCAAAGCTGGAAAGCCACAGTGTGCCACCTCCTGAGAGCCTCTTGGACAAAGATGAGGGGGATAGTCTGAGCCTCTCTGAAGACGCAATGCACAGCCCAGCTTCCTCTAGTAGTGGTGGAAATTCTTGTAATCAGCAGCCCTTGGATCTATCAAACTCGTCCGTCAGTAGGCAAAGTGATAATTTAAGCACGGTGCTTGGGGATGCAGCTCTGGATTTAAGCTTGCATCGGAAGACCCCTGTGGAACCAGAAGTAAAGGGAACTGCAGCTCCACAGCCTCTAGTAAAAAAGAGAAAACCTAACACCAGTATGCTTGAAAAGGTGTTAATGAACGAGTATGTTGGTCTAACCTTGCCAGGAGAGGAGGGCCCCTCAGCCCTGACGAACATAAGCTCTCTGAGTTCTCGCTCTCCAAATGTCACATCAGAGTCTGCCCATCCATCTCCACCCTCTTTAACCCCTGTCACCATGAATCCTTCTTCGCCCGGCACCTGCAGTGTAACATCCCCGACCCCGCCTCCCCCTGTTTTACCTACCATACCATCTCCACCGGCCTTGCCTGGCTCTCCTCTCTCTCAGCCTTCAGACTCACCTGCTCTCAGGCCTCTTCCTGTCCTCTCCCCAAAAATGTCTCCGAGATCAGTTGGACATGAGCAAATTTCAGATTTAGGTGAGGAAGTCTTAGCTGCAGAAAACAAAAATGAGGATGACAACCATATCGCCGAGCCGCTGGATTACCCAAACACTTTACTTGAAGATCCCCCCAATCGTTCAGCGACATCAAGTCCTCCTGGGCCTTCATCTGTAAGTCTGCCCACCAGAGACGATGACGTTTCTCTGCCTGCAGCTGTGCAGAACAGCAACTTAAACCACAGCAATGCAGAAACTGAGAAATTAAAATCTGACTTTGCTGCTCTCCCATCCCTACCAGTATTGTCATCTTCCTCAGCATCTCATCCTCCTACATCGGGCGAGTCACCTGCATCACAAATTTCACAATTCCCCGCTCTGATTAAAGTAAAAGAGGAACCTCAGCATTGTGAAGATGAGCTTCCAGTTACAAACCATACAGCTCAGGAAGATGTTGCCTCTGCTCCCCTGCCTGCTGACCCTGATCAGCAACCTGAGAAAGCCTCGGAAGAAGAGGAGTTTGACTCTGTATACTGCAAGACTTTTGTGTGTAATGTCTGTGAGGAACCGTTCAACTCCATTAAAGAGCTCAGTGGACATATCACAGAGCATGTCGCGGACTGGCCCTTTAAGTGTGAATTCTGTGTTCAGCTGTTTGGTGACGCCCCAGCTCTGCTGACCCACCGGACATCTCTACATGGAGTGGGCCAGATTTTTGTATGCTCAGTCTGTTCCAAAGAGTTTGCCTTCCTCTGTAACCTCCAGCAGCACCAAAAGGATCTCCACCCAAACGAGACATGTTCACATACTACTGTAGAAAGTGGCAAACTGAGGCCACAAAATTACACAGATCCATCCAGAGCCAAAGAGGAAAGCAGCCCCTCAACACCAGCACCAGAAATGGCTGATGGTACTCCACAAAGTGACACTCATGTAGCAAAAGAGGAGCCCGATGTCAATGGTAATCATGCAGAGGACCCCAACGAGGAGTTGTACACTACAATAAAGATCATGGCTTCAGAAGGAGGAAAGCTTAAAGGCCCCGATGTCCGCCTTGGCATTAATCAACACTATCCCAGTTATAAACCACCCCCTTTTCCCTACCATAGCCGCTCCCATGCGGGATCCGTGGCCTCTGCTACAAATTTCACTACCCACAACATACCGCAAACTTTCAGCACTGCCATTCGCTGCACCAAGTGTGGCAACAGTTTTGACAATATGCCTGAACTGCACAAGCATATACTGGCCTGTGCCAATGCTAGCGATAAGAAACGTTACACTCCCAAGAAAAATCCCATCCCCCTTAAGCAAATAGTGAAAAGTCCAAATGGAGTGGCATCGCCCACAGCAGCCACTGCTGGACAGGGTGCTTTCCGAAGGATGGGTCAGCCAAAGAGACTTAACTTTAATCAGGAGACCGGTAAAATGAAAATGAGCGCCCTCAGTAAAAAGAAAAACCAGCTGGTACAAAAAGCAATCTCCCAGAAAAATAAAGCTGCCACGACTGCAAAGAAGTCTGCAGTCAAAGTGGAAGAAGAGCATCCCTCTAATGTGTGTCCTCACTGCAGCCGGGAGTTTACTTATACTGCAAGTCTGACTAAACATATGGCCATCAGCTGTCCCATGAAACCCACTGTTAATAAAAAAGTCAAAAAAGGCCTGGCAGAGGTGAAGAAGGAGGGCACTACTGTGGCGGATAAAAGCACAGGTAGGAAGAAAGCTTCTGACAGCGACGGACAAACAGAGCCAGCGGCAAAACCGCTGGGAAAGACCAGAGCTCGCAGCTCCGGTGCAGCAGACGCCGAGTCTTTCCATCCCGGCAAGGTAAAAAACGCTGCGACGGTGGGCCGAATGAAGAGGCCCGCCTCATTCACTACACCATTTTCTGCTAGCAAAAAAAACAAGAAAGCCCAAGTTCAGTCTCTACCTCCCACTCCTTCAGCCCTGGACACTCCCAGTGGCAAGACACAGCGGCCGGCCATGAGGATGCAGCGAATGGGCAAAGAGCCAGGACCCAAGAAATTAGCAGAGGCCAAATCGCCACCGCAGCTGAAGAAAGAGGAGCGGTTTGCGCTTCGAACGAGGGAGCGAGTGGGGGGTCCGGTTACCAGGAGCTTACAGATGGCCAGCACATCTCCTCCTGCTGAGGTGAAAACTGAGGAACCACCCATGCAAGAGCCAAAAGACTCTCAGGTAAGAGTTCCTGAGCATGAGTTGCTCCTAACATTGGTTTATCGCAGATACAGTGGCATTTCCAGACATGTGAGTTCATCTCTCAGCACACTGAATATCTGTTTAGTGGCAGGTTTATCACAAATTGCAGCTTTAAACGTAAATTCAGAGGTTTTTAAATTATTTTTGTTATCGATGGCCAGTGACAGCTGTGTTCTTTATACATTGAGGTGATTTATGTTTTTGAGATGGATGGAAAGGTAGAGATGTAATCATGAAAAGGCCTTATATTTCAAATGTAAAAGCACCACTGTTACATTCATCTCCTGAGATGTCATTGTGGAAAGGAAATTCCTTTTATTGTGATAAGCAGAAATAATACAAGAGCCTTTTTGTTGTATTTTTTTTATCTGGCAGGACTGCTTTTTTCATTTTCATCTACTGTTCAGATTTCCACTCAGCCTTTGCTGCACAGGCCAATCAGCTTTAGGTAAAAAGGGGTGGACCTGGGGTTGTTTCCCCCGCTTTATAGGTTTTTTTGGAAGGGTGAGGCTCAAAGATCTTAGCTTAGCTGAATAATTTATTCTCAAAAATCTTTTGTAACAAATAGCCTATTACAGCTTTACAATGTGGATACATGTAATGACAAAATAATGTAAACTTTGTTTTCTGGTATGCTGTAGGTCATGCCATACTTAAAATGTTATCAAATTTCATCACATGACTTTCCACAAATTATTGAAAGCGTTTACAAAAAACCACAGAGCTCAAAAAATGTACCAAACGCAATTTAATTAGATCTAATAAGTAAAACTAACAAAGAATATTTGATCAATTTTAAGCTGCAATATGGCTCAGAAATGATTACAGCGACAGGTAGATCCTCTGGTTAATGAACATCCAGTTGCTTTGACTTTATAGAAGTTTCTTTTTTTATCTGTCCCCACTTATGGCACATTTGCATCTCTCTGAGAGCCCTGGAGATTAGTCCGGTTTTGTTCAGGAGCGTCTGCACTGAATGATAATGCCCTTTGTTAAAATGACAAGATCCTTATTAACTGTAATATGTGTCAGGGTAGTTTCCAAAGGTATATAGCCAGAGGGAAACACAGTTTAAATTGATCTCTTTAGGTTAACAAAACTTCTGAAATGAAATTTCAGGTAGTTTTGAAGGCAGTGAGGCCGGATGTTTTAAAGTCCAAACATAGCCAGCAATCATCACTGATTTTTAAGATGGTAAATGATGAATGTTTTTTCGAACCTGGAAATGAACTTTCTCCTTTTTGTTGCATATATTTCTTGGATTTTCATTATTTGGACTGATTGAAGTAGGTTTTTAAAAAATAACTTTTGTCTTGCTGTGTTGCTCATTTCTGTTTTTTTTTTTTTTTTTCATTTTTTAACAGGAGGTGCTGATGAAGTGAGCCATGGTGACAGCATTGAGTTCTTCCTGGGAATTCATCTATCAAGCAGCATCTGGACTCACTGAGGCACCAAGGACTACCTTTTGTGATGGTTTTATCCAAGCAAATCAAGGAAGCCGAACTTAACTGCCTTCGCTAGGTTTAAGGAGGGAACTCTATATCTTTGTCTATCTTATGGACTAAACTGAGCCTCGATTTCTGCCAGCTTTGCAAAAAAGGAAACTAGACAATGAGTTAATATATACAACCTGTGTCATTACTTGACCCAAAACAGTATGATTTAGGGCTCTGTTAGTTTGGAAAGCTGATATATTGCAAATGGCAATCATGTATCAGTTAGGGTGAGGTGAACTTGTTAATTCTATTTGTTCCATACTTTTCCCCTTTTGGTTTTTTAGATTTCCGACACTCTTAATGCATGTGCTGTCTAGAGGAAAAAAAAAAGACTAAGCCATTTCCTATGTCTCTCCCTATGGGCACGTACTTCAGTTTATACATGATTTACAAAGTATGTATGTTTTGATTTAAAATTTTTGTAGTCATAATATTGTAGAATATATCCTATTGGCTTATTTTTGTTTGGGGAAACAAAAATCAAAATTGCAGTTGGTTGCTGCAAAAATTGGTCCTCAGGAACACTATATGTGTTTGGTAAGTATGTGTATGGTTATGGTTGGATGTGCAGCCTGAGAGCTATTCCTTAGGTCTGAATTTTATTTCGTTTCTCTTTTGTTTATCAGATTAACAGGTTATTCTAGCTGTAAAATGATGGAAATGATTTATTTTTCCTTGAAATAATCATTTTAGTATAATTCAATAAGCCCAGTGTTCTTACAGCACTTTAAAATGAACTGCCAAAATTTCGAGCTGGATCAGTGAGATTGGTGTATTTAAGCAGTGTGCGATGTGAATGTGTTCATATCTGTTGCACTCTGCAGACATTTATCACTTGCCCCAGAATGGAGCAAATGTTATCTCAAGTACTACTTTTTACAGCTTGTCTGCAAACAAATGTCATAACTGTTTGTCTACATCAAGCAGTTTTACAAATAAAAAGTGACCATGGCACAATTTTTATAGGCCATAATGAAAACTTTTAGAGAATGTTCGTTCTAAGTGCATGTTTGCAAAGTTGTTTCATGTTTTGTTTCATAAGCCATGCCTCACCATCATGCTGTGAGATCTGTTTTATTGAGTTTGTATGTTTTAAAACTGGTGGAAAAATGTCCTTTGTTCCCTTATTTTCAGTTGAGTCTCTCCAGCGCTAATCCCACCTTTTTCACCCATAACCACGTCCAGTTGTACCACAGAGATCGCAAACACAGGCAGTGCTTACAACCTTTTGTAGCATGTTATTGGGAAGTAAATTGAACAATATAATTTGAAGCTAATTTATATTTCCATGAGAAATTTTGTTTTGCCTTTCAGCATTATGATCATGTATTTAAGGATGAACAAGACAAAGATTCCAAATGACCTCAAGTAAAACCTTGCTGTAATTGACATAATAAAGACAAAAAAGTAACATTTGTGTAAAGATGTTTTTGCTGACGGTAGTCTGTTACACCCAGACAGACATCATGTGGATACAAGATTAATAAGCTGCATTCCTAATTGGATCTGTTTTTTAAAATACTAAAAGCGTAACATTTGACAGATTTTTCTGATTTTTTCCATTTCTTATTGCTTCTGAATTTATAGAAGATGCCAATTTATGAAGAAAAAATAAACAGTTTGAAAGTTTGAGGTTAGCCTTCCTCCCATAAATCCTTTTTCTTTTTCTTTTATGTAAGCTGCTGCTTTTGTACCTATTTTCGGACCCTTTGCCATTTTTGTGCTTGTTGCTAAGATATGTATCCATTTTGGAAGCTGTTAACTTGTCGGAGGTTGATATGTGTGTCATGAAGTGCCTTAATTATTTTTTTTAACTTTCACTAGTTTTGCATGGGTCAGCAGAGAAAACGGAAGGCAGTTAATTATAAGACTGGTGAAGTGTGCCTGGGCAGCTTTATTTGCATATCTTATTGGAATTGATTGGAGTTTGAAGAGCTTGATGGAAAATGGATAGATTTGAAGATGAGAAGTGGTTGGTCGATTTATTATGTGGGTAGGTAGGCATTAATTGGTATCTTTCATTTTCTCTATTGAATTATAATTTGATATTGGTCACGGTTCATTATTGATCATGACAAACGACCTGGGCAGTTAAAACTATTCTGAATATAAATCATGAATGTTTCAGTGTGGTTGCACTTGCTTGTGTTTTTCTTCAGCTGCAGCACACTCAACAGTCATACAGAATATTAGATAAAACCCAGTAAAAGTCGCTGTAAGTAGGTATTAACAAACACTATTGCTATGTGAACAACAAAACAAGTTTGACCATTCTACCGAAATACTCTAAAGTCAGAAGAAATTTGATTAAAATTTGAATTCTATTTCAAGAAAAATTCTTGCATTTTTCTGATGCACTGGAATACGTTTATAGATAAATAATAATAACAACTTTACTGTCCTAAATTTTCTTGCTAACAAAACAATGACTTGCATTGAAAATTAGTTAAGTTTTACGTTAGTATTTTTTTCAGTGAGTCATTTGTTGATTGAAAGGTTTTTTAGCTGCACAACATGAGTCCAAAACGTCCCTTTTCATTTTCTATGTAATCTTATGTGTCGCTATTATGTCTTTGGAGTAAACCACTACTACTACTACTACTTGAAAAATTTGAATATGTTGGAAAAGCTGTTTTATTCAGGCAATTCAACATAAAGGGTGAAACCAATACATTTCATGTATTAAGTACAGATTCAAGATTTTACTTTCAGAGGCCTGACATTTTTGTATTCCATTTTTTATTGATTTCAAGCAATATTCCAATTTTCTGAGCTTTTTAATTTGAGGTTTTCTGAAGCTGCAAATCAGCTAAATATAAACAAAAGATGAAATATATTGATTTGCATACTATTTGTGTATATGTGTACATTTAATCTTTGAAGTTAAGTTACAGGTACTACTCGGAAAATTAGAATGGAAAAGTGCTGCATTTCTGTAACTTCAAAGATGAAATACACATATATCGACAAATAGTATGCAAATATATTTCAGCTGTTTGTTTATATATTGCTGATTAGGATTTGCAGCTTCAGAAAACCTCCAGTTAAAAAGCTCAGATAATTAGAATATTGCTTGAAATCATAAAAAATGGAATTTGAATACAAAAATGTCAGGCCTCTAAAGGTAAACTCTTGGATCTGTACTTAGTACATAAAATGTATTGGTTTCACCTTCTATGTTGAATTGCCTGAATAAAACAACTTTTCCATCATATTCTAATTTTCTGAGTACCTATATTCCAATTTTATATTGGAAGTGTAACTAAAGTGTAACTAAAATGAGCATTAGTTTAAAAAGTGGCTCTATTTTGCATTATTTCTATTTTCCATTATTACAATTTTTTTGTTCATAGGAAGAGATTTTAATACCAGAGCTCAAGAATAAAATGTTGAAAATCACTGTGTTCTAGTACTTGTGCTATATTTCATCCCCGTCATTGGATCTTAAATTGAATTGAAATTGGTAATTGGTAATTTAACAATTGTGAAAGGTAACTGTACTGAATATTTGTTAGATCTAGGTTTTCCTGAGAGAGATGGGAAGAGAGTAACCTACATCTTGTCAGCTACTTAGCAAAGGAGGTCACTTAGAGCTAGGCGTAGCTATCTTAGTCACCAAAATAAAAATAAATATTGATGTACACCTGATGACTTAAGACAAATTACTATCATAAGCTTTTTTCATTTTAAATGACATTTGGATGAATAGTTTCTTTAACCCATGTGTTAAAACTTGATTTAAAAGCTCAATTTGTTCATAAAATATGAAAGGAAAAATGTAAAAATTGATCTGTGGTAGTGCAACACAATAAATTTAGAAGATACTTAATCCATCATGAAATAAATTGATTTCAAAAGATAGAACAAAAGAAAAACTTGCAAGCGTGAAATTCACTGCTGTGGGTCATTTTTGACCCAAGTGCATTAGAAGTAGTGCTATGCTAACATTTTATAAAAAATCACAATAAATACTCAGTACAAATGTTATCTTCAGTCATTTTTAGACTTATTTTCTAAATTTTCTGGTGTTATGCTGTATCATGGATGGAAAACCAAAGAATCTCCATATTTCTGATTGTGCATGTGTCCCTATGAATATCTCTGAAGATCCTCGTCTGGCTTGTGACAATCTGCTAAATTTATTTTTGGGCACAGTTCATCTGCCACCCTCACATTACTCGTTAATTATTCCTTAATGTGCCATAAAGCTTTGTGAAGAGACATTGTGACAGAAATGTACTTCTCTCTTTGGAAACAAATTCACCAAAGAACTGTGACATCTTCCAGACTTAAATGTGCACATGTGGGTTATCGTGTTGATAGATAGGGGTTATGAATTAAATAGTATGTTGGATTTGATCCACAGGCCAGATTTTCTTTTATTCAAAGGGATGCTGAGACGTGTTTGTTTGCTCCACTTCCATGACGCTATAATTTATAGCTGGATGCGGTTTATGGGTGTTGTGTGTGCATGTGTGTGAATAGTACTCTGTGTGTGAGTGGAGGGATGGGCAATGAAAGAGTGCTGCACCATACTCAAACTGTCAGGGTGAAATATCACTGCACTCTCCTTTGATTGCTGTGCATGGTGCTTGAGTCCTATTTATAAAAATGCAATTCCATGGTGCTCTGAGTGCCTGGCAAAATAAACTAGGATATGCCACAGAGGTAGATTCTAGATGTTGGGTAAAACATTTACCTATCTAAGCCTCTCAGTTACCTCACGCAGAATGTTTAGGACAAGTACATATTTGTCAAGTAAATATAAATAACTTCACAAAAAATGTGATCATGAATAAGGACAATCTTTTGCTATTATGCCATTAGTGCTCAGTTAAAAACAGGCTGTGTATGCGAACTGAGAAACTCTCTCAAACAAAAAATAAAATAAAATAAAAAACTTGAAGAATCCACTCCTCTTATGATTGAAATGATTTAGTATTTGATAAAGGTGATCATATAAAACAGCTTTGCTCATTCATTCAGTCTCCTGCATCTCTAATAGGTTGGGTCACAGAGACAACAGGTTTAGGAGGGAAAGTGAGACAACCCTCACTGCGTTCAAACTCTCTCTGGGTGTTCCCTGGGTTTTATCCCAGCTGGTCCTACTTGAAAAACCTGTAACAGGGAGGTGACCAGGAGGCCTATGAGGTGCCCATCCCCACTCAGCTGACTCCTTTTGATGAGGAGGAGTAGCTAAGCTCCCCCTGGATGCTCAAACTTGTTATCTGACCCCTGCTACTCCCTAAAGGAAACTCATTTCAGCTGTTTGTATTCATGATCTTATTCTTTTCACCACAGGTGATAGATGGACAGACAAATAGATAGACAGAAGCAAAAAAGCAACAGATGACAGTGTGCCTATTTAATATTGTTTAGAGTAGTCATGGTGGAGGGGATGAAAGGATTATCTCTTGTTCCAATTTGCTACCACTCGTAAACAAAACTCTACGAGCAGAGTCTTGAGACTCTTCTCTGACCTGAAAGGACAACTCTATCCTTTTTCAGTTGTTGATCATGGCCTCTGTTTTAGAGGAGCCGATTTTCATCATGGCCACTTCACAGTCAGCTGTAAACCAATCCAGTGCAAGCTGAGGGTCATGACCTGCAGAAACCAAGAGAACCACTTCATCCACAAAAAGCAGAGATGAAACCCTGAGCTCCACACCGTTCGTCATACACACATCACAACGTTATTGTGATAAATCATAGCCTGCTTTTCTTTTTCTTTTTTTTTGTATTTATTTATTTTTTAAATGTCTTTTCTTTTCTTTTAAAATAATCCTTTTAAAAATCATTCTGATTTTGAAAACAGGACTTTATTTTATCGTGTCAAAAGCTCTTGGCCTGAGCTTTGGCAGTGCTGCTTGTGAACTTAACGCTTGCACGTTTTCAGTGGCAACTGCTTTAAGTAAATTAGCAGTCAGTATACTCTTCTTCACCCTTACATTATCTGTCCATTGCTCTGGCATTAATTCAGCCCTTTAATGTCTCATATTTTTATTTCTCCAAGTTTGGGGTTTTCTCTTAAGTTTTGTTTTCAGTGCTGCTTGTTTGTGTCTCAGCAAATTGGAACCATCAGGAATGCTCAGAAATCTGGCACGACTCTTATGCAAAAAATGCACTTATACTTGTTTCAAATTAGTTTACGAAATTCATAATGGACATTTTATTGTTTTTACATTTACAACGGTAGTACACTGTGCTTTTGTAGTTACTCTGAAATTGTCATTGTATTTCTCATCAGATGTATATTGTGTTTCTAATGCATCTGTCACTGTAAAGGTATACACTTTAATATTTTAGACACTCTAGTTTGAGCCCATGAATCATAAGTGTGTACAGACTTCCAAACAGCCTTATCCTCGGTTTTAAACACTGTATTCAGGGGGGCTTACTCTCATAAATAAGTGTTAAATCAGCAGGAACAATACCTACTCTAGATTTATTGTCGTAGCATGCTGAGACGTGGTTATTGGAGTATTGAGTGATGGGAATGCCTTAGTTTTCCAGGTAAGTATTGAAAGAGTTTATATTTTGGCTTGGTGGACAAAGTCAGGGAATTTGCAGTCCCTCCTGAGGGAGGCATAACTGTCTGCACAAATATTTCAGTGTGGAGTACTGAGGTGGATGGACCGGAGAACATGCTGACACTGCCATCTACCAATCCATTCTCATAGCTAAAACTGTCACAAAGATGAGAGCCCCCTGGAAAGATGAAACGCTGACTTTTATTGTAGATGCAAAGTCTTCACTGGGTAAAGGCTCTGCTGTAATCCTCCCTGTGAGGCCATGACAAACATTTAAGTCTATATGTTTTAACAAAAATTTATTCCTCTTTAAGTATGTTGAAAATTGGGAGAGAGGGATATTTGTGCTTGTAAGTTTACAAACCCTGGTAGAATTAGATTTTTTCACAAAATATTGAGATGATAAAGTTTTTTTCACTCATGCTAAGAGGTTGACTGAAGCCATTTATTAGCAAACAACCCTGTTTAGTCTTTTCAAATCACAGTGACGACAGAAACTATTGAAATTACCCTGAATAAAAGTTTGCTTGCCCTGAAGATTTTTTGCCAGATAACATACATAAACAGGTTTTAATGACTAATCATGGAAAACATCCTCACTTAGGATCTGATTTCTTGCAGTCAGTGTTTATAGAAAGCTAATGAGGTTCTGGGCTCCAGACAGACCCTTGAATCTTTTATCCAGAGCTGCACCAATGTTTCTAGTCTGATTCATAGAGAAAGTAAAATAATTGTTAAATGATTTATGGGAAAAGGTAATTGAACTGTATAAAACAGGAAATGGTTTTAAATGATCAAAATAATAATGATAAATATAATAATAATAATAAAATATCCAAGGAATTGGGAATGCCATCAGTAGTTTTCATATTCTATTATGTTGAAACCAAACCACAAGTAGTAGACCAATGAATGTCTGCACAGAATGAAAATATTAGCAGCAAACTGCGTAAATGCCTTACAGATAAATGAAATGACAGACATGCCCAGTGTCTATGGATTTGTGACAAAAGGATTACTGCAGTATGTGATTTTTAACTTAAAGGAGCTATACCTGATATTAAGTCAGGCCATTTTGATTAGCGAAAGCGGCTAGTTTTTAGCTTTGGCGTGACAGTGATTCATCGGCCAATGGGTTTAAATTCCATAACTTCCGCATTCCCTAGGGGAACGCTCTTACTGGCTGATCTGAATCCGGAAGTTACGGAAGTTAACCCCTTTGACAGAGAAGGAGTGGCACGCCAAAGCTAAAAACTAGCTGCTTTTGCTAACTAAAGTGGCCTGGACCCGTATATATGCATTATCAATGAGTCGTTCATTTTTATGGAATTACCCCTTTTACCATATAATATACCGTGTAGAAACCATTTTTAATAGAAAGATTAAAATAATACCATGTATAGCTTCTTTAACGGTGTCATAGAAACCTGGACCCCTTAACACAAAACTGTCTAAAAGAGTTATGTCCATGGCTGAGTTGCAGGTGTGGGAACTGTACATTTTTTACATGAAAAATGCCAGTCGAGTAATTTTTTTCCAGTTTGTTGTATGATATCTGTGGATGGTTTGCTATGCGAGCTAAACTAGATACTGTACGGCTGGTCGTTACAACAATATGCTTGAAGAGTTTTTGAGGGCAATTTGTCTACAACTATGCAATCCTAGAGCAATTGAAAGCTGCAGGACAGCTGAGCTCACATCCTGCAGATGAGAGGCAGGGAGTGGATTGATGCTCATTTAATGTGCTAAATCAAGTTGTCTTAAAAGAAATGCAAATTCATGGTATGAAAGTGAAACGCTGCACTGTAACTGTGGTGTTTTAACCAAAGACTATCAGACTTTTTAAGCAAGACCTCAGAAAACTGTGTCTACTCAGGGAAAAATAGGACGTAGTGTCTCTTTATTCCCTGAAAAATGTGAACTACTGCTTTTATTTCTTATAAGGAATATATGGTTTGAGATGCAGACTGGATCAGACTGTATTGCAGTTATTGAAATATAACAGTAATTAGTCTTCTGCTTGTGACAGGAGGCACTGCGGCAGCGGCTCATTGGTGACAATATGCAACCTCCTAAAAAAGCTCACTGCGCCCCTCTTTCCTGTTCAAAGAGAATAACATTAAAGACGATGAATGCGGGAAGTAGATTTACTCTGCTGGGCAGAGTCTCACAGGCTTGCGGATGTGACATGAGTGTTGTCACCGTTTTTGAAATGTCGGAGTTTGCTTTGACATTAGTGTTCAGTAATTTCTTTTTTCTCTGCTTTGCATGCAGCCACATGCTGGTAGTCGCTACTTATGAAATAGTCATTTCACTTCAAGCAGCCAAACTTCACCTCAGTTATTTACCGGTGTGCAGTGAAAACGAGGCATGGGTTTGATGTCTTCCTCATGGGTTTTTTATTTACTTGCATCAGCACCTGCTGAAGTTGTCCCGCACTTTTCAGCCTCCCACCGTGGCATCTGAGCGCCCTGCCATTTCCTTTCAAAACAGGAGGATGTGATGTGAGGATGTGAGTGCTATGGTCAAGTCCCCGGTGAGCTCGCCTTGCAGAGCAGGGGTGTGAGAGATGGCTCCATGACAACCAGTTTCCTGATGACAGTTTTTTTTCCTTGACAGGAAATTGTATGTTTAACCCCCCCATCTACAGGTTTCAGAGAACTTAGACGGTACAAAAAGGGTCCAAGCGTGATAAAATGTGGGAACAACTGTTTCAGTTTTGTCTGTTGTGGAGGTCTCCATGTCAACCACTGCATACAGAGTACAATACAACTCTGGCTTAAGGCCTTGTCAGATCTTGTTGCATGTCCTCATTTGATCCTGAGGTATTCTTAATTTTCTTTTCGTGGTGGCGAACAGAAACATTTCATGTCCAATTTTTTCCATTACGCCCAGCTTCACCGGAGAGATGCTGCATCGGGCGCAGAGTCTGGTTCAGGAAGGCTATATTTTCACCAAGTTTTTATTTTATACTCAGCAGTTTTTCTACAATTCCTTTTCATGATGGAGCCCCTGGAAACTACCAGCTGCACCAGCCCTACTTTTTTACACAACCCCTCCACTTTTTCATCCTCCTTCCCTCCCTCACTTTAGGGGAAGATGAAGTGCTCGAGGTTGCCGGAGTCAGTTTCCCCGGCAGCTTCCCGAGCTTCAAGATGGATCAAGGGGGATTTGCATGGGGCAGGGTGGAGGGAGTAAGAGATGTGAGGGGGAAAAGAGCGCGCGCGAGAGAGAAACATTACTGCTGAGGTACAGCAAACGAGGGTTGTAGAGAGGGGAGGGGGGAGAGGGAGGAAAACAACAGTCTCGTCCTGTGCCCAGAGGACAGACGCTGCCATCTACTTTATAGTAGGGGGGGTTGGATTGACTCTTACCTGCTGGAGATGCCACATTCACCCTTCACCTCCCCTCGCCTTTTCTTTTCTGTTCGCCCTGGCTTGTCTGGAGGCACACTGAACTGTCAGTCTTTACAGATGAAGCAAAGAGTATTGGCAGAGTAAGCGTGCCTCCAGCTCCTCTACCTGCTCTGCCTCCCTGCTTCGCACTCTCTCGCATTTGCACACCAACATGCCCTCATAGGCTCACATTCAGAGAACTTTCTCTCCTGCGCGCACACTTGCACGCTGGCGAGCGGGCAGGCACACCCCCCTCCCGTTATCTGTGCGCCGAGCAGTTCTGCTCATGTTGGTGTGAGCAGCGAAGGGCTGTACATCACACTAAACCGCAGCAGCAGCAGCAGCAGCAGCAGCAGCAGCAGGACAGGTTCAGAGGAGAAGAGTCATCACCAGACAGCTCACTCCATCTCCACCATCTGAAGGCAAGCCTCCTTCTTCTTTTTTGTTATTTTTTCTCTCATCGACTCTCCCCTTTTCCCTATCTTGATGTGACGCAGCGCTCCTGACCTTCCTTTTTGTTTCCTCTCTCTGTATCTCCTCAGCTTGTGCCAGTGGGATAGCCATGGAGGACACCCTCACCTGCAGCCATTCCACCTTCTCTCAGGTGTTTGGACGCCAGGGACAGCTCATGCAAGCAAGTAGGTAGCCTGAATTACACCTCTTGACAAATGATTAGCCAGCTGCAGGTACCGCATGTTAGAGTAACTGATCTCCACCCACAGCATATCCCCACCATCCCATCCTCACTCTTACTGCCAGCCTCATTTAGATGATGCTGATAGGACACAACACACCTCTATTTCTTCATATGCAACAAGATTACAGAGTGAAAGCTGGAATCTTTGCACATAGTTTGGAGATATCAGGAGAAAAACTGGGTTATGTGTTTTAAGGAAGGGGAGGATCACAGGGTGCCAGTCTGTTATTCAAACAACCCTTTCAAGGTTTTCTTATTCAGCCTTGAAAGATTGCTTGGCTGTGTGCATTGTGGTTGGTATTCTTGTTGATGTATAAAGTTTTTCAGATGTGGGATGCATGCAATAAGTTGTGTAGTTTTGTGTTTTAGGCATGGGGCTGCAGGAGTGTGGCTTTTCAGACTCAAACTAAACTTGATGGCTCTGCTGTACTTGCATCTTGGTAAAAGGAGATAATACAGATTTAGACACAGTAATTAAGTGAAAGGCTGTTTTAAAGCTGTTTTGATTATTTGTTGCTCCTTTGTTAGCAGATTACTTATAAAGGTTCATTCACAAAGATCTCTGCACACTTTAAGTAATTATCCGGCTCTCTAACTTTGCTAAAGTGGATTTTTTTTCAGTCATTTGTAGCACTGACAAACATTTTGCTGGAATGTTTTTGTGATGCAGCTGCACAGCAGCAGTGAAGTTAAGTCTAACAGGTTGAGACTCAGACTAATCTATCAGTATTTTTACGAACGTAGACATATTAGGCACAATCATGGAGCGATGTCTTATTATGTAATGCACATGGTCAGAATACATATTAACCCTAAGTGAAGGAAGCAGCAGCGACTGTTTTGTATCCAGAATGAAAGTACCAGCTGCTCCCTCATCTGGCCTGGTATCACTCCTCATGGACTCGTGCTGGGAAAATGTTCTCGGTGCCTTTGATGACTCCGCGCGGCCATAAATGCAAAATGTTTCTTCACTCACTGTTATGAAGCATGATGAGGGGAGCGCACCAGATGTCAAAATATAGGTGCCTTCAGATCTACATCCCATACACCGACTTTGTCACGTCGATGTTCCTCGTCAGTTCTACTTGGAGAGAGAAATGTTGAGCAGCTAAAAATGGAAATATTATTTTTCCGTGCTGTAATAAATGCTTTTTTATTATTTTTTTTCTAGGTTTAGTTTTTTCAGGTCTGCATTTGTCAGGATTGTAATCGTAGTTACCTGAGGAGATAAACATACCACTGTGCTGCAGTGGATTGTTTTCTGTGCCGAGGTTCTTCGCCCCCTCTTTGCACAAGAGTGCCCTTTTATAAATAATGCACTTTGTTTGAATGTATCTGTGGGCTTCATGCTATGTTGATAAGAGCATATTACATTTAAAGAGCTGCTGGAACCTGATTAATATTCAGTTTCAGACAGGCTGGATGCTGGAAGCATCTTTAGTTAATGAGTGGTTTTGGAGTGCTGCTGATCTGTTCTGTACCTCCCGCTTTCACGTTTTCATAGCAAATATAGTGACCCTCTCTGGATTTTGGTACAAACAGTTCAAAACGCAGTTCAAACATATGTTGCAAGAGTCAATCACCTGATCCTTAGAAATATTTTTCTAGAGTTGTAGAGCATCTGATTTCAGACTTATTGCATCTTTGTATGTGGGCTTATTTTGTCAAGTGTTCTTTCTGAGCTTTATTCTCTAAATCACTGACACCCCCCTCCCCAACTGCTTTGGATGCTGTTCTGATGAGATGACTTCTGCTGGTATTGTAACCATGTCAGCTGAAATGTTGTTTACATGATGGGGCGGGTATTTGAGCTTTCCAATGTCCAACAGTTACCTGAAATAAGACTTCAAATCCAGACCAACTGAATCAGACATTCTGGATGTCAGGCGGTAGGAAAACTGACATGTTGAAATTATTTCTTGCCTTGATCATTGCTGGAAATGTGGGCTCACTGGCAGATTGAGTGAAAAAGCTTACAGAGCTGATCAAGACAGTGGAAATATTGCTAATGCAGTATTACGTGTTTCACCAAGACATATTTAGGCCGTTAACATTTCTTTTGCAGCTTGCAGTCAATGCGGGTTGATGGAGACTGCTGTGCTTTGGTACGGTAGAGCTTCATTTTCATCTACAATTATTTAATAGGTTTATTGTGTTACTAAATAATAATGAATGAATGAATAACATTATTTCAGTTACAATCTCATATACATAATTGCAACCTTACAATTATTATTAGTAGTTATTATTTTCTGTAACTGAAAAAGAAAATGTTACCACAAAAAAACAAAAAAAACAAAGAATACAAAAACTTAATTAATTCATGTGTCTGTCATTTGCCATTGTACTTCTTGATTATTTCCAAGCTTTTTTTTAGAACTCAACAAAGATCTACATGATTTCAAGTCATCTCTAAGTGCATTCCATAATTTAATTCCCAGAAATGAAACACAGCTGTACTTAACATTAATTCTTCTGTTCATTTTTTCCAAAACACTCAGCCTTCTTAAATTATAATTATTCCCTCTAAATTTAAAAAATACAATACAAGTGGGAAGACTTTTATTGTTTGCTCTAAACAGAATTTGTAGTGTTTTCAAATAGACAATGTCTTGGATTTTGAAATGCCAGACACATAAAAATCACATGTATCACATGTAATATCAATTCCTACAGACAAACCGTCAATACTGAGGTGAGGAGTCTGAATTAACAAGCATCTGCCCACATGGACAGCAGCAAGGATATCTGAACTGATGACATTAGACGGTGGCCTACAGTGACTGATCAGCACATGTTATAAATTTTAAAGTCTTAAATTTATTTTGTTTGTTTTTTAGTTAGACATTGGTGCATTCATGTGTTTTATCTAACAGAAACTGTTTTTAATGACTGACAATCCACATTGGAAGATAAAATGCAAATCTCTTTATAATGGTTTATCCAGTTTTGGAAAAGAAATAGTTTCAAACATTTGTAAAGGCTGGAAATTTCCTATTCCGGCAGATATATTTAGCATAGTTTAGGCTTCAGGACATTGTTCGTGTGATCTGAATGTGTTAATGACGGAATAATAAGAGTAAATACCCTTCAACATCTCCCAAATGAGTAGTTTACTCTCAGCAGCAGCGCAGCCCCTTGTCTCAGTCCATTAGCATTTCAGTCAACAAATCTACTCAAGTAAAAGTAAAAAGTTGATCATTTTAAATGTACTTTTAGTAAAAGTAAAAAGTTACTTATTAACAATAAATAGTGGTGCACGGTCATTCACCACAACGGCTTCACCTGCGTACTCCATGCTCGTTATCATCTGTGACTTGTGCCATCATTACAGTTCAGTAGAGAAACTGTACTTAAGTAAAAGTAAAATTACACTTTTTAAAAAGTACTTGAAAAAGTATGAGTATGCAAAAAAGCTACTCAATTACAGTAATGCGAGTTATGTAATTAGTTACGGTACCTTACACCCCTGGTCTGATGTTCCATCTGGATGCAAATACAGGGAACCCCCGTCTGTGCCACACAGACAGACAGACAGCAGCAATCTTTATGTAAAATGTCCGTAATCATCACATTTTCTCTTTTGAGTAAGTCCTCACAGATTTCTGCTTTTTTGGCTTTGAGAAACCTAATCTCACGAGATATTTGCAAGTTGTGTGTGTCTGTCTATGTGTGTATGTGACCACCAAATCGCACGATAATTTAGAGAACATGATGCGTTCTTTAAATGAATACGATATTTGGCGCGGTCTAATGACATGACATGAAGAAAGGAACACTGCAAGAATCAACCACTTCCAGCAGACGTAACAGAATAGCAACATCTGCGTGTATCCCGCCTCCTTCTCTGCCTCTGGAGTCATCGCCTCCTTCTCTGCCTCTGGAGTCATCGTCTGCTAATGGATTAAACTCTGTCTCACTTATCCTTACAAATGTAGTACAAAAGGGTTACAAGAACACAATTAGCAGAAACACAACACAATTGGCTGCTACTGCTATCTTCTTTTCACGTCAAATGTATTGCATTTCTTTTATTGTGTTGTATTTTACACCTAATCTGTGTTGAATGAGCCAAATATTGAATTATTAAACAGAAATTGTAATATTACATATTAATTCCACTTGATTGGGACCCATCTGCAGCAATTAATTACTGGTCCTGGGGACTATGTGTAACAGTGAAGGCAGGGGTGTTGTTAACAACAGAAGGTGTATCTGAGATGCTTGTGAAGGAGATTCTGTTAACTGTGAGTTTCTGTTCATGTTGTCAACAGACAGATTTCCCCTGTGTCACCTGCTGGTACAGTGTGTGATGTCCTCAGCTCGCATGTGGTTAAGCTACAAACGTAACACCCCAAAGCATTCATAGTGATTTTCTCATTGGCACATTTAAGCTTTCAGGATCTTACGTCATGAATCCCTGCACAGACATAACCAAGTTTCAGTTCAGAAAAAAATGACTGATGAGTAATTTTCAGAGAACTGTTTCAGAGAACAGTAAATATTCACTCTATAGAAGTTGTACAGTGCCTATGCTAAGTTATATTCAAGTTTCATTTCCATAGGATTGTCCTTTTAAGGAGGTGTAAAAAAAACTATTGCTGAAAGGCTATGAATGGCATACTTACTCTTGTTTGATACTT